>JBBPKE010000826.1:0-12181 GCA_038089095.1 Tylopilus orsonianus | reverse complement strand
CATTGATCACGCCAGCGTCCTCGGGTACGACTCTGCTCACGAGTCCCCATCTCTCAGCTTCGTCTGCCTTGATGATGCGACCCGTAAGCACCAATTCCATCGTGCGCGATTTACCAATCAGACGAGCGAGACGCTGGGTGCCACCACCGCCAGGAATGACGCCGAGGTTGATCTCGGGTTGACCTAGTTGAGCAGTAGGCGAGGCGAGGAGGATGTCAGCTTGAAGCGCCAACTCGAGACCTCCACAGAGCTGGTACTTGTCAATGAGGGATGGTCGTGCGCAACGTACCGCGTAGCCGCTGACTGCTGCAATGACGGGCTTGTTGAGTTTGGAAACGACCTCCCAGTCGGCGAGAAAGTTGGACGTGTACGCTTCGGCAACTACAAAGAGCCTCGTGTAAGCGTGCGGTTGCGAGGGGCGGGTAAAAACTGGACGCTACATGACTTGTCTTTCATTTCCTTGATGTCAGCTCCGGCTAGAGATCATCGTGTCGAGCAGGTCAAACATCCCACAGTATGACTGGTTGGGGCGCATCACGTACCTGCGAATGCCTTGTCTGAACCCGTGAGTACCATGGCACCAACGCTCGTATCGTCGTCCGCCTCTTTCAGTGCGCTGGCGATATCTTTAAAGTGGGCGGCGTTGAGGGCATTCAGGGCCTTGGGCCTGTTGAGAGTGATGAGAGCCACCCCTGGCTACGGTCTCGACACCAGCACATTCTCGTAGTGGGCGGACAGTGAGGTCGAAAAGAACCGGGCAGCATGGACGAGTCGAGTTGCATGACGAGGGACAGTCGCGAAAGACATGATCGAGACTTGCCAGCCTGCGACACGTCTCTCACGTCCTTGCCAAGCTGCCTATCCTACGCTGATGGCAGCCATGCAAACTGCATACTTCTTTCGCAGAAAAATTGTAATCCAAGTAATGAACAGATTTGTGACATCGAGTGATAGGGATTTACATTCCTAGATGTTGTCGTTACAATACGTATTACCTGCGAGAACGACATTGGATATCCCAGACAGGGCAAGTATTACACGAATAACGATAAAGTGCTAATTAGAAGATTACGCCGCGGTATGATGAATGGGAATACTTGGGGGAACCCAATCTTCGTTGGGCGTCGGCTCATGAACACGGATTGTGTTGCTCAACAAGGATGATAGCGTGTAGCTGAGAATGTCCTCTGAAGTGCCATCGCTGGCCAGTACACCCATCTCATCTGCATCACGATAAGCCTTATCTATGTGTTCGGCCGCGCCAGAAAAGTGAGCAACCTTGCAGCAAGTAGCATGCAAGGCAAGTAATTCTGCTGCCGGAACGGGAAGACGATTGGGATCCATGGTAGAGAAGGTGACAAATTGACGCATTTGAGAGTTGAGCTTCCAGGAGTGGACGGTTTTGACTTCATAACGATCTTTCTGAGGCTATGGCAACATCATGCGTGTTAAGTGCCGTAGTTCAGAAACTGTGATCAAGAACTCACTGTGCTTTCAAAGTACAAGTGAAGTCGAACAAACGCCTCGTGCATATTATGCTCCAAAGTCAGGACGTTGGTCAGGTTGTGTACTTTCTCCCCATTAAAGCTGCTGATATCATAGCGGAATCGCTTCAGAACAGCCAATATAGCAGCGAAATTGTCAAGCTAGGCATCCGGTCGTGGGTCCTTCACCAAAATACAAGAATCTACGGTCACACACCTTACAATTTTCTTCGGATTTAGGATTCAAGCCAAAGAAGGTAGCCGCCGGAATGATATGCGCACATTCCGTGTAACCCAAAATAGTCTGCTGTGGATCAAGTTGACTCAGGACATCGGCAGGGGCGTCCAGATGAACCATATCTGTCACAACACATCTCCAATTGTCTCGAATTAAAGCCTATGCAAAGTGATCACTGAACGAGAAATAAGGTAATGATTATCTACCAACTTGATTTTTCGCATCCAGGTGATTCTTGGGAGCTTCAGTAATATCAACTTTCACCTGACTCTTGACAACCTCAAACGAAGCCCGTGATGGATGATCGGTTGTTTTCGGTGTTCGACCTCTGTATTTCCGGACTAGAAATAAGATCCTCATCGATACACAAGCAGCGAGAGTGGCAAAAGGACTCACAAGGTAAGATGAGGTAACGTTCAAAAAATTTACCAAGAATAACAATGTCACTGTCATCTTTGCACGAATGTATGCACTTGGTAACCTCAGAACGAACACCGCGGTGGGGGGCATGAAGCAATAAGAAGCCGAGAATCCTGACGTAGCGCAGGCCCGCTTGATCTGCAGCGAATTTGCTTTCATATTGGAGGCAAACATTATATGCGCTAAGGTAATTGGGGTCCTCATCTGCCATCCGTTGAACATTAGGCGAGTCGACTTTTGGAAGATTAGTAGGAGGCATGACGGTTCGGACAGTAGGAGTTGGTCGCCTTGTTAGGAAAGCAATGCCGACGTTCCCACGGCCGCGTAGTTGGCCTGTCTCGTCCAGTCTGCGCGTCCGGGGCCAGAGTCTCTTCCGAGACCAATTTGCCCGAATACAAGAGCCGCCTTCCCTCCATATCAATTCAGCTCTCGCAAGGCCGTGAGATTTTCAGGTGTGTGTCGGCTGTATGGCTTGCTACTCTCCACCACCGATCTTGTCCGCCTCAGCCCATGCGTGAACCCGCATGTCCAGTCACCGCACTTTGAAGCTTTCTTATGTCGCCTACTCCTTTTCATTGAGTGCCCGGCCCGCCAGTGACGTCATTACGTCGGTACTTTGTTACGGAAATTTGGAATGAATGACTCTCCATCAGGTCGATGGCAGACCAAGACTCGGACTGTTGTCTCTTTAAAGTCCTCGCGCCTGATCTGCACTGCTAGACATGCGACCGCCCGTAGACGAAAGCACCAAGAGTACTGCTCCCGCCTCGAGTGCACTGTCGCGTCCTCGACACCAAGACGAATTCGGACGCTCACTAGAGTGTATACCTGATCTTCGATCCAGCTTTTCCCGCACCTGCACCCTGTCCGTCAGTCGCAACTGGGACAGCAGTGTGCCCGGTGAGTTGTGATGAGTGCCATTGTCCCTGAGCTTGATGAATATGATTCACCTATCGAGCAATAACTACGTACATGTCAGCTCGAGTAGGTAACAAGTGTAACAGATACTAACTCACCTCAGTCGTGTGTGAAACAACGGACTGAGGTGTCGAATATCAAAAGTGCGTCTTATATACACTACAGAATGTATGGTAGTGAAAAGGGGATATCAGGCTTCATAGGGCCCGAGAAATGGAGCATAGTAATAGTTTAGAATGTACATACGCGAGAGGAACGAATGAATACCATATGGTGTGGCGAAGGGGCTAGAGAATGTAGCGCGTCCACTGAGCACACGTACCCCTAATTGTTTAGACTGGTGGCGCTCGTGGCTGCGCACGCGCTTGCTAATTCCAACACATAGCCCACACTCGAACGCAAAATCTGGACATCCCAAGCTTTCAAGGTATATCTTGATCAGCCACAATACCGATGACCTTTTTGTTCGGATTCCATGATGCGAAATCGCACATTCGTCATCTACGAATGTTTGGCTTCGGGCTGGTTTAGAATTGGAGTGTGTCCTGCCGGATCACCGGATGAACCCACCTCCAGTACTTCTCCCTCCCCCAAAATGTTCCATTCGACTCCATTTCAGTTTAGAAAAACCAAAAACATGCCCCGCGATTACCATGAGCACAAGCGTACAAGCCGTCATCGCTTTCGCGATTTCTCACACATGAAGCTGACGGATCTAATCAAGTCCTTGCGACGACGGAGATTCCGCGCGGGCAAAAACGTTCCTCACCGATCCCCTTTAACTTTCTCACGAAGCTTTCCTGTACCTTTTGCTGACCACGACTCTTCACTTATACAAACCCCTTTGCCTTACCTTTCCACGTCACCTGGTCCAACCTGCGTCACCTCACTTTACCGCTCCGAGGCAGTTAGCATCCGGAGCGCCACAGGGGATGTGTACTTAGCTGGATCAGGTACCTCGAACTTTGGCTCAGATGATGGTCCTCCCAATGGGGAAAAGGGACTACATTTTTCACAACGTCGCCCCGTTTCGGCGTTTCCTACATCTCCCTCTCTGTTCCAGCTGCGCTCGGCATCAACGAAGGACTATCTGGTTGAGCGACTGGAAGAACACTTGCGTCAGCTGAAACTATCTGATGCAAGTTCCGAGTCGGACCGCGCTACGATCCCTCAAAATACCTCACGTGATATCCTGATGGATGTGTGCTGGGGAAGTCCAGACCTGGAGGTGTCTTCGCAATGCACAATCGACCTGGAGCAATCTTCATCTAGCACACCCCCTGACGGAGATGGACAGAGGAACGCGGCGTCTTTGCTTCACGACCAAAACGTTGTCCCGATGATCGTCGTCACGTCCGTCGACGCCAAGCACGCGAGACCGTTGCCTCCATCAAATCCACGGCCGTCGAGAACGCCGTTTGGCCCGTTCAACTTGATCCACGACCTTACTAACCTCCCATTTACTCAACCCAAGCTGAAGCTGATACCTGACGATCCTTTTACGACACAAACGGACGACTTGACTTGCCCTCCAAACTTCAACCTGACCTTCCGGCTCCCGTCTTTGCCCTCATCGTATCCGAGTCCCGCTCGGTATGCTCCGGAGACGCCAACTCCCATGTGTTGTGATCACTTTGGCGATTGCAAGGGCGATTTATGGGAGGTCTTGCATCCACCGCTCGTTTCTGGCAGGTTTACGCTGCCTCCGTTCGAGTTGCCGCCCTTGAGCGCGGGTCTCTTCGATGACACGCACACTTTGCTGCCATGTTAGATACTCGAGTCTTGTATCCATAGGCCATGTATCGGTGACAAGGATTGCAGTGTCAAAAAAATCGGTTATATGTGCTATGCCCTTATCTTCATCGTCGTGTGCTTGTGTGGCCGAGGACGTCGTCAGATCGGTTTCCCCAAGTCTCTCGTTCGACATGAATTTCATCTTGTATATCGTCACGAAGCTACTCTGTAAGGCGCGTAAATACGACAAACGGAGCCTACGGGCCGTCACGGAGTTGTGCGCTTGAACTGCACGTCGGCAACCACGTGACTGACGATTCTGAATCAGAGCTCAAGATCGTTTGCGCTTGGCACATATACCTGGGCATCTCCATCTAATCGCTCGAGCCTCTCTCCTTTCCTTTCTCTCATCGCGCACGTTTCTGAGAACCTCTTCCTCGCCTTTTCGCTCCCGTTCACCTCCCAATCATCTCATGATTTCAGCGCTTGGGTTTTAGACAATGTATGCCCTTCTTCCACCCTCCTTCCTTCCCCCAGCGGTTCGTCCTATGTGCACTTCGACTTACCTAAACGCTTCAAATGTTCGGTCCCCTCCTGCTCACCTTTGTCCGTCCCCTTCGCATATCAGCTTTGGCTCTCGTCGCTGCCTCAGTCACGTGACTTTGCCCCGACGGGTGACAAGCCCCATCGGGCCGATCTTCCCACACACCCTATGAATCTAGCACCAGATTCGGTGTCATCCTAGCGCTGTCCTACGTCTGGTACTATCGTGGAACAGGATATGACAAGTGGGTAAAGCAGTGACAAATCCACTGATCAGCGAGTTCCGCCTTACACATCAGAAAGAAAAATATGAAATAATTTTCATGAGCTCGATAATAGTAGGGACATATATCTATGTAATTTTGGGACTAAGTTTCTCGAGTGGAAAATGGGTCATGGATGAAACAATGTGCAATGATCGTGTCAATATATCCTGTTTTTTGACTATCGTGGGGTCAGATTCAATCATTTAGCTGCGAATTACAGGAATCTACTGTGAAATGTCATACTCGATCCCATGACTCTCTTTGATCTGAAAATTGTGTATTAGGGGACCCGGGATCAGAATATCAGTTGACAGACTATTGGAATAGCGTGACATGGTGGACGTATGAAAAAAACTCCGCTTTAAAGCGATGGTAACGTTAAACGCGTAGGTGGCGCTGACGCGTTGATGTGTCAGGAAGCTGCCGAGTTTGTTGACAACCAATGATTGTGCCGTTACTCCAGATGGATCGTGCTAGAGGATGGGGAAGACTCATTCCCTTCGAAAAAAGGCAGCAGGTCCATCTGGAGAATCTTAGACCACAACCAGTGCACACACCCCCTACCCTGCTAATCCTACGCTAGGTCATGTTGAACGTCAACCGTTTACTCCTACCAATGCTCCCTACCTTTCAACTGCATGTCAAATATTTATGAGCTATGACTCTTTCAACTTGAATACCATATCTCCCTTGGACGAAATAGGACCATCATCATCAAGCTCGCCAAATCACCACCTCATATACTCATAGTCTCGTTTTAGTTAATCGAGTACATATACTGTATCTAGGAGCTGACTATGTATTATCATACGTTTCATTTAATGCACCTTGTTGCTTGTTATCATAGTCGCCGTGTCTGCTGTAGCGGAGTCTCAATGCCGCAAGCGTGACACAGCGTGACCAGGGTTGTCATTACCCTACCCATTCTCACTTTTTGCACCGGGATTGTTCCGTAGTTCGACACAGTAGCTTTAAAAATATATTTCATAGCTGACCATGTAGAGCAGCTAATTATGCACTGTTCCGTGTAAAAATCAGGTAGAAAAGTGGAGAATTGGTTGTGCTATAATGTGAACACTGAAAAGCTTGTCATATCCCGTTCCATGATAGTAGTAGCACGAGCTTACTCCACCTCCTTCCCTTCTCCTCGGCATCTAGTTACGAAATGATGAAACTATTAGCAGGTGCCACCACACGTAATCTCGGTCGCGAATCGGTTTCGATCAGGCTTCGATTCTCACAATGACTTCCTTCAAGGAGTTTGACGTTACAGCAATAGAGTTCAACAGTTCCAAATCTTCAAGCATTACATTCCTCACACGGTTCACTATCCAGGGAAATCTATTTCCCCAGAGTCACGAACTTGATCACAGGATCTGTATCTGGTTTGGGCTTTTCGATAATCACTACTTGCACTGCGGAGAAGTATATTTCAACCTAGTATTCGGAAGAACCTACCCTGCCGTTCCCCTGTTCGCGAGGACATGTTGGTCCAAGTAGCGTTCTCTACACTCTTCGCTGCATATGTGGCAGCTACACCATCGCCAGGCAGCCTCGGCTCTGACCTGAGCTTCCTTTTCCAGAATGATTTGAATTGTAAGTCGATAAATTTCCGAATGAGACGTCGAGCCAGGCGTCACTTACTTTGCATTTCGAGGGCCAACTGCACAGGATCACAATGGTACCATTCTCATCAACACGCCCAGCACAAATGCTCAAGCCATCGTGTCCTGTGGTCAACTACACGAAACGTTGCTCCCCACCAATGGGACTTATTTCGAATCGGACATGAGCAATATTGTCCACTATCTTGCGCTTGATACGTTTAGCCGCTCACAGATGTACTGGGTTCAATCTTCGTCGGACGAGTGCCTCGCGATATCCTCGGCTGGTATACAGGGTGTGAGCTGTTTAGCGAGCCTCCCGTCATTCTGCTCGCAGAGCGCTCCCTATCGCCCGAATAATGAGACCGACATGAGTACACAGTACCAGATAGAAGTTTATTCCGGAAACAACACCTTTTTGGGGTAAAGACGATGTTCTTCATGCATTCGGGACATTGATCCACCTTTTTAGAACTCGTGACCATCTCTCCTTCCGATTTATTGGTATACCCTACGCAGACCCTTTCAAACGGTGGACCTACTCCAACGTCTACAGTAGTGCGGGAAACATCACCGCTCTTACATATGGGTCACCATGCACCCAGCTTGGCAGTGGTTCCGAGGACTGCCTTTTCTTGAATGTGTACACGCCATACCTCCCCCAAAACTCTGCCACGTCGAAAAACCTGAAACCGGTCATGTTCTGGATCCACGGTGGAGCTTACCTCGTTGGTGAAGGTAGCGATGGGACTTTTGATGGAGGGAACTTGGCTAGCCGTAGTGACGTTGTCGTCGTCACGATCAACTACCGGTGAGATGAGTATACTTCTTTGAAGATATCTGGACTCACTTGTGTTTAGTTTGAGTACTCTTGGGTTTTTGGCTCTGGAAGATGGTGCTACGAACGGCAACTATGGTATTGCTGACCAGGTAAGCTCTATTGATCTTGCTGAACACTTGTACATTTTACCTGTGATAAAGATCACCGCTCTACGCTGGGTACATGAACACATTGCCGATTTTGGAGGGGACCCATCGCGTGTTACGATCTTTGGACAGTCGGCTGGTGCAGGCTCTGTGCGGGCTCTTCTTGCTGCACAGCCGGCGTTTGGGCTCTTTGCGGGAGCCATTGCTCAGAGCAATCTTGACGGATTCGCGTATGCGAGCACCTACTCGAATTACTACACTATCGAACAAGAGTACGCCGTGGCTGCCGAACCGTTGATTGAATATGTTGGATGTGCAAATGCGACCGACGTACTCGCGTGCCTGCGTAACGTCTCTGCGGAGACGCTCATCAATGCACCGACAGCTCCCAGGTAGGTTCCGTTTCTCATGATCAGACGAGTTCGGGTGACTCATGGCCCGGTAGATTTGTCGTTGTGGACGGGACATATATTACTACTAACCAACTTGAGCTCAACGGCACTGGACACACTGCACCTGCTCATATCATCTTTGGATGGACGAGAGATGATGGGCTCGATCTCCAAGGCCCATGGCCCACGGCGAACACAACCCAAGCACAAGCGATAATGAACATTGGGTAAGGGCCCTACAGCCACTCGACCCCTGATTGCTCAGTATCCCGTCTGTAGTATCAACCAGAATCTGACAGATACAATCATCAATTCTGGTCTGTTCCCGATACCATCCGATAGTGCGAACACGACGTGGAACCTGGCCAATGTTACAAACCAGGTTTCGACGGACGGTGAATTCCGGTGCGTCCATATGTTTGATTCTATTATTTTGCGCTCATTTCTTGTAATCTAGTTGTCTCGGTCAAGCTGCTGTTGTAGCGGCCGCCAAGAACAATATCTTTCCGTCGGTGTACACTTATCAGTTCGATAGGACCTACATGGGTTACATGGCTTTCCCTGGTACTTGTGTGCCTGCCGCAACTGAAGAACACCCATACGGTGATATGAACCTCCCATACTTCCGGTAAGCCTTTATCCACCATGGCGCACATGTTACTCAAAGCAGTTTTCAGTTGCCACTCTGGCGAATTGTACTACATGTTTGGTACTTTGGGTCAGTTCGCGCTACCCTTTCGTGACGGAAACGATCTCGTTCTTTCGCAAGTTGCTGTGGATGCCTGGTCAGCATTCGCGAAGACATTTGACCCAAATCCGTCGTTTGCATACCTGGCCGCACGAGGGTATAGCAACACGACCGACGCGTTGATCAAGTACGGCCTCTGGGAACAGGTAACACCCAACGCGGCGGCGCCGCTTCGCATTTTTGATGTGCCCCTCTCGAACTCGCCGTATTTGGAGCAGGCGCAGTGTGACCTGTTGGGATACCCTTTGACGTTTTATGGTTAGTTGACTCGGGGGATGCAAGGTGGACCGACCTCGTGTAGATATTAGTGGTTTGTTTGGCATTGCAGAGTCCGTGAGCAGCGGTTGGTTCGAATCAAAACTTTAGGATACGATTGGCCTCGATCCGAGTTTGCCTCGAGACCACAGCTTCGTTTCAGCTATGCGGAGGATTACAGCATAAATACGGGAAGTTTGGGGTCTGATTAGGCATCAGAATCTCCCCACTTCTGCTACCTGATATCGGAAAGCAATGGACGGAGGATTCGAGACCAAAACACTGTTTCCGACGGTCTCGTAACTAGTACATATACCATCCGCGATACCGAACGGTAGCCATTCGGTATTCTGCCTTTTGGTGTAGCGGTTAAGCGCAGGCGGTCTAGCCGCTTACACACACCAGCTGACATCACGGTGCACATATGGATCAATAGGCTCCAATGGCAGACGACCAGGAAAATCTGCCCGACCCAATGTAGATCTCACCCTCTTAGATTCACGCCACGAGGCAAAATTGGCAGCCCAAATGCAGCGCTGTCTCTTCTGCGGCATTGCGGCACTTGCAGGGCATGAGAACTGTGTTACGGATGTGTCGGTAGGCACGTTTTGAGTGTTGAGGTTATCGGATGACATTCAAAACACGACAGTAATTTCATTTCTCGTCCGAGTCGTATCTACAAACTGTAATGTAGAAAAAAATGATATATTGTTTATCTACTTTTAAGCATAGCAGATTTGCACATCAGGAACTTTAGGAATTGTTCGGGAAAACTGCAGCCTTCAGTCACAGTCCTAGGTCTATGCGCGAGAGGGGGACGCTCGGGCTGCCAAGCCTGTTTGCTCGTCCGTCGGGCACCCCTCTCCGAGCATCGGGGGCGGGGCCTCAGTCTAGCCGAGTACAGTACGAGCAGGGACAGGTGAGGGGATGAGTTGGACGGACGGTTTTAATCCTGCAAAAGATCTCACCAGGTAGCTACCGCTACCCTTACCGCCGCCCTTCCGAGGCCGTTTAGGTGTGTCAGCTACTAGTCCGACATCATCGAGGGAGTTGGCCAAATCGCAGGTTGCAGGGGCGGTAACAGCGTGCAGAGGGCATTCGCGACACAACAAGGGGCACGACCCCAGATGGACTGGTCAGGAATTAGGGTAAATGAATGGGGGGGAGAGATGCTTCCTACCCGATCGGGGTGATCACCGACCAGATATACCCGGGAACGCCAGGCACACTTCCATAGGTCGTACAGTGTAGCACCGAAAAATTTCAAAGTGGACTTGTGCGCTGCCATGCAGTGCCCACTGCAGAACCATTCCTTGCCTCCCGCCATCCGTGAAGGATCCGATAAGCGACATGAACGTTAATTTTATCTTTTTGTAACGTCAACACTTGATCACGTGATGTTGGAAGCCTTTCTTATGACGCCGAGCTTACTGGTCTTGTGTCTCAATTACTTTAAGGATACAAAATGAACGCGAGAAGCCGCCCGAAACAGTGTTTGGCGCCATGGCCTCACTGTTAGAACACACGTCAAGCTCACTTTGACGTAGCTGTGCCTGTAGCATAAAATCGTGTTTTTGTGCCCTACCGCCTTGGCGTGCTGTCGAGAGCCTTGCTCTAGCATGTGGAAATATGTCTGGCGCATGGGATTTGATTTTCATCTAGCACAACGAAGTCATGCAGTATATGGTGTGTTATACTGTCATTCTACTCTTGGGCATGCTTCCTCTGACGACGGCTTTGTGCATCTCAGGGGAGTCTAGAATGCCGACAAAATCGCTGGTGGATGTGCCTGCATGACGCCCAGACGGGGCTGTCCAATGAGCGTACGTAGTATGAGCCAATGAATTGCAGATGGACTCAGTTTGTTTCTAGAGAACTTACCAGAGCCCGAAAGTCATCCTCGGAGTGCTCGCCGGTATTCATTGGAACCTATAAACGGATGCCATCCTCATTGGCAGTACTGCATTGATTTTTCCCCACCCCCCGCTATGGGCAACAAGTACTCTTGCATATCCGCACAGGACGATCGACCCCAGATTAATGTTACAAGTGTCCCTCACCCCATCTCCCATGTCACTCTCAAGTCCCATCGATCGTACCATTCTCTTGTTAAATCCGTTTCTTCATACGATACCCTCTGTGAGAAGGACCATTCTCGCATCGATGGAGATCGCCGCTTTCTTCACGGAGTTCCCGATGTCCGGATTCCACTCCCCTCCTCCCTTATTCACCCATCTCTATCTGCATATATCTCCCAAGAACAATGGACGTCCCTTGGGGAGCAAGCAACCCTCACTTACTCTGCATTCTTGAAAGCGTACCCAGAATACCAAAGTACTTGGATCATAGACACTCTGCGGAGGACTGATTTTGCGAGGCTCGATCGCTTAGGGGAAGTTTACGTCGATTACATGGGCGGTGCACAACACCCTGAATGCCTCGTCCACGTTCATAGCGATTTTCTCACACAAAACATTATGGGTAACACCCACTCTGTTAGTAATAGGTAAGTAAGGCCCTGTTCTCAGAGTCCACCCGATCTCAGTTGGTCACACGGCAGTTCTAAATTGTCCTCGGAATGCGCAGACGAGGCTAGAAAAACGGTGCTTTCATTCTTTCAAGCGCCCAGGGGTTATACCGTCATCTTTACCG
>JBBPKE010000824.1:0-12201 GCA_038089095.1 Tylopilus orsonianus | reverse complement strand
CTGACCGATGGTAGCCCAGTGGATTCTCCGTGGATGCGCCTATCTGGGGGTTCCGCTTACCCGGACTTTCAAAATTACTACATGAATAAATGTATATTAGCACCTTCTGGGGCAAAGGAAGAGGCAGAGGTTCTCTTTACATCCGTGACGAAGAGATATAAGATACTCTTGTGCAAAAATCCGTGAGTGAAGGATGATATCTCTGGCCCGACCCAGTGGTACCACAGGTAATTCAGTAATATGGTAATGGACACGTGTCTTGCCAATTCTTGTATTGCGACGATCAGACAAGAAGTCTGCATCCCGACTTGGACTCGGGTCCCTGAGACGTAGTACTGTCGGATATTAGTCATTAAGCCTACCTTTACCTGGCGAGTTCTGAGAATGTTTCGCGCGCACGAGGGCGATAAATTTCTCGAGCTAAGTAGTTTTTAATAGCAGGGATGTCTGATGTAGAATATTCCAAGCCAAACGGGGTGCACAGCCACTTTAAAAAGGATTTGGTTGATCCGGTCATTACAAGCGGGTTATTAGCACAGCGAGTCATAGCAATTCTAGCTCACTCAAACTCCAACTGCAATTCGACCTGGCAAGAAACCCCATTGCCTTAGCGAGACATTCCAGTTAGGGCAGCGGCATGGCCTACCTGAGAAACAACTTCTTCTATCTTTCGCCTGAATAGATCCACAAAATCGCGCATGCCTGCGGCGACCTTCGGCGAGCAAACATGACAATCTCGTGCTCTGACAGCCTGTACTGTTTTCTCTGCAAAATCTTGCACAGTCTCTTTGCATGGTCTGTCTCGAAGTGCTACAAATGTTTCCTGCATGAAATCTTCCCACCACTGAAGTGAGGCGGTGCCGAATAACGCGAATTTGATTCCGCCAGCGGACATCTTCGAGTCTGTTTTGGGACACCTACAGCCTGTGCCTATGCCAGTAGTATAACCATAGCTGCCCCGATTGTCGTTTCCATACTGACCTCCAGACAACCAAGAGCAAGCCTCTGAGCTCCCGTAGTGAGATCTGATCCAGGATAGGTTGAGCCTCAGCGCATATACAGCATCTCCACACCTCCGGTGGTAGGTTAGCAGAGAGAGCAGGTCGGTCGCGGAGAGTAGTTCGATTTCCTGGAACCACGACGGGATGAGCGGCTGCGTTAATGTGTATGTTGCAGCGAGCAAGGTCTCCTCCCGCAGCCGCCCTTGGTGCGCAATCGCAAAGCATCGCAGAGGCTCTGCCCCGAGAATCTTGGGGTTTGAAATCGCTTGGCGAGCTTTTTTCTCGATCGCATCGAGAGAATATTTCCTGGCCGCTTCAAGAACATCCATGGCATCTTTCAGTGCCTCTATTTTTGGATCCTCTGCTAGGGTACATGGATAAGAGAATCGGAGGAGAGCCTCGAGAACCTTGCTGTTTTCTGTCACGCGGATGACAGGGAGACCATCTTTGATTTCCTGATCCCCATCCGTTTCGGAAGGTTGGGGAATTTCAAAGAGGGTTTCGAAGAACGGTGATGCGAGGGAAAGGAAGAGTTTGAAGACACGAAAGTCAACGTCGTCTGATGAACGCAGAATGATATCCGCTTTCTCGTGATCAAAAGGCGCAGAGGCACAGACTGTATCACTAAGCATTGTCGTAGATATCTGTTGACTGGCATTAACATCTGAATAGAGCAGGACAGCGAGTGTGACGTGAAAGCTCACTCTGGACCTAGGGAAGGCAAACTCAGGAAACTGGTCTGAACGTCCGAATTGCGTATTTAAACTCCACGGACCCTGGGGTCAGTGTCAGACCCGTGTCTTTGTTTCAGCAGTCGCAGTTGATCAAGGTGGAACACCGGTGCGCCTTGTGTAATGTGTCATTCACAATCGCCATTCACTCGATTGTGAATAATGTTTTATTACAGTAATATTGACATGAAGTTGCTTAATTGACCAGAGCAGAATCATCTTGTTCTGTTGAGTTTTGACAGAGACCCTGGCTGCATATCATGGCTATTAGGCACTGGCAAAGCGCACCAAGATAGGGAGAGGAATTATTAAACGGAATATCTACACTAGTGTTCAATACACAGACTGGGTCGTTAGTCCCAGTCCCACGCTGAGGCATGGTAGAGAAAAACAGTGGTAGTATACTTTGTACGCCGGTAAGAGGTTGCATAGTAACCTTGTTCAGTACTAGTAAGCGACGAAGATAGTCTGCATTCACTTGCGCTTAGAACCGAGGTTAACCAAGGTTATTTGAGTTTGATTCCGGATCGAAATATTCTAGTCCCCATAACGCTGACACACGACGGTCCTGTCTTCATTAGCTTGGCTCGAACAAAAAATGAAATGAAATGACACTGCATCGTGGAGAGTCCTATTGTTGTCACAGTGCAACTTGATGCAACAATGGTCTCACCGCAGTGGCTTGTTTGTGGTCCGGAGGAGAGTTGCCGGTGAGTCACCGACGCGCGAGTCGCGACAAGGCGCGTGACGTGACCCGACCCCGCTTCGATCAGTTCACCACGGAATGGACGACCTGTTGGTCGAGTGTCCCATCCATCTCGACGCAGTCTCGATCAAAGACATACTGGTTTTTAAATGCGGTAGCTCTATGGATCGATTTCAATCCTACTTCCGTCAAGGCTGACGAGACGCGTTTTGTTTCTGTTTCTGTTCGATAGGTCACGGATTCTGTGAGCCATGTCTAGGAGAACACTTTGCTCACCACGGACGATCGAGCCTTTCATGTCCTACGTGCCGCAAACCCGTCAGACGCAACGAGGCATTCCCCGTCTTTCTTGCTCCTGCCCATTCGTTGAACCAGGCCACCCACGGCGGTTCGGCGGTCGACGCTGCTCACACGCGATTAATCAGGGAACTCAAAGAGGCCAAGGCCGTCCACGCAAATTGTCCGGGACAGTTTATAGAACTACAGAAGGAAATAGACACCTTGAGACAGGATCGTGCCCACCACAACCAAACGATACAACACCTTCGTGGTCGATACGAGCTACTAGACGAAAGGCTTGGAAAGGAGGTCATCAACTCTGCGCGTGCAAGGGAAGAGGGTGACCGATGGAAAGAAGAAGTGACACGGCTACAAATCGAAAATCACAAGTCATCCATAGCTCTGGAGCAAGCATTAAAAGAGGTGCAGGTACAACTCGAGCGAGTGAAAATGTTCCAAGGTTACATCGAGCAATATAAACACAAGGTACTCTGTTCGTCATCAGCTCTTATTCTAGACTCACAGGTCGCAGTGCAGCCTTGAGAGGAAAAAAAGGAAGGCCATCGAAGACGCCAACCTTCGCCTGCTGCCCAGGAAGGAAGATGAGTCACTGATGGTGGTTGACACAAATGCCCCAGATACGCTACATCAAGACGGACTCGACTTTGGATGGCTAGACGAAGCTTGCAAAGTGAAGGGTGATCATTTCGCTATCCCGAGCGACGAGGAGCTGGAATCGGAGAAGGAGAGTGGAGATCAAGACGTCCAGGTTCGACTCATTGATCCAAACGAAAACACTAAACCGTGGGTAAGCTGGAATAACATGAAAGAGGGAGGTATTGGGGATAACAGTCTGTATGCTGTAGAAAGATCAGGCACCAAAGCTATCTCTTCAATTCTCCTCCGACTGGCATCTCGGACTGGAAGGATCATCATCGAAGATTACCCGGAAGCGAAAGCAGGGAAGCGAGCAGGTGGGTTCGAGCAAGATTGTCAAGGTGAAGATGCCCGTGACCGGGAGCCGCAAACCGGGCGGAGTTCCACTGACCATCGATCGACATGGCCATGTTAAAGGTACTGTTACTCTTGGCCCCAGGCAAAAGCTCAACTCCAAGAATTGATATTCGTGCTGGACACGATGGAGGTGTTACACTACGTTAGTATGTATAATAGGCCATGATCATGTCGCGGTTGGAATGTTTGGGAGTTGATGTCATCCTGGGAACTACTTTACTCTCGCGGTCCTCGACTGCTCTTTGGTGACATGTACTTGTAGAACAGCCGTCTCTGTGCGAATGGAACTTGCCTCCCACACCACACCGTCAGGTACATCGAGAGACTCTAGTGTATCCCAAGATCTACTGATGCTATGAAACAGGCTTCCTCCTACCCTCTATCCACGCAGCACCTCCTTTCTTTACGTGAGATCATGCACGCTCTGTAGTAAAGTGACTAGAACGAACTTCACACCAGGGAACAGCCCACTCCCACCACCCAGAACCTCTTCACTGATCACTGGGCCCGACTGATCCTCTCATATGCACGACATCGTCGCCTTTTCACCCTCCGTGTCGAAGATGCCGAAGGGCCAGGGAGTGATTGGGACGAAATACTGCGCAATGAACGAATAAATCGTGCGTCCCTTGCACCGTCCATATTCACTAGGCCAACTCGTTCCCGTCCGGACAGGTCGTGTCCTCCCCTCTTATCTGTCGTCGCTGATCACCGCACTGGTGTCGAAGAACATAGCAGTATACGAGCCTGCCAAGCAAACACGGTCCGTGTTGCTGCTCTGGAGACAACCCGAGGAATGGGCCGAGGCGCTGCACGCATGGGTGATGTCCTGTCCTTCGTGTACCCGAATCACACGCTCACGCATTTTCGTTGCTTCAAGGCGATCGCATCGGGGCAGCTGAATACGATATTGACGTTTTACGAGATAACGGATCCACCTGTTCCATCTCCCCTCTCTGGGTTACCCGCCCCGCTTTTGCGCAGAGCGATCACTGTGCTGACGCGCTCGGGACGCGCTCAGGTCATAGGCGTTGCTGAGGGTGAAGGTGTCAGGCTATTCACGGGGACGAAATAATGGGTACGATGTCGACGTCGAACGGGTTCCTACTGCTTGTGTCGTATTCTGCGTTGTTGTGCGATGAGAGATGGGAGACGACTGTCCCTGGGATGTCGGGAGACACTGAAAGACTAGTAGAGAGTAGGCGGGATCGTCAAACAAGCTCGTCATAGACGGATACGACTGAGACCCGCCCGCATCACACTGGGACGACGACCGCCATATTTCTATCCAATACCTCTCGTTGCCTGAATACTCGGTGTTTCCCTTGGTCGAGCCAAAGGCCCGCGGAAGAGTGCTCCACATCGAAAAGCTCGTCATCAGTACCTTTTACATTTGCGTCGACGAGTCCGGTGATCGTCTGACGATGTGCATGCATGTCACGTTATGACTGCTGAGAAGAAAGGTGATACATTTTGAGTTGAAAGCATGCTGCTGCATATGAGCATACGGTAATTGATCCCACCAGTTGGGTAACACTTCACAAGTTGGTCATGATCGGGGTGGTGCTGCGTTTCAGACTCTGACTCAGTGTAGATCAGTTCGACTAGCTTTGTCAGCGTCCCAAGGGCTGGAGTCCTTGAATTGGCGCAACGAGGCCCACCGAACTCATGCTATGCGCAGCTCAACCCTCTGTAGTTACCCCAAACCATAGCCCTCAATTGCTGGGTGCGTGGATAGCAGATATTCTCCACGCAGGACGTCAGAACGTGAAAACAGACTAATCCTCGTTTATGAGAGCATCGAGAATCTGCACAGAGTATCTGGCTCGTTTACCTTGGATTCTGCGGGTGGATGTGAACACATACGAGTAGAGGGGCAGTGGCTGTGCACGACTGCCGCATCCGGAATTCATCGTGGTCAATCATGGCGAGCTAATCCTATCGGAGTGCGACGCGCTTTTGGAGTTTGAATGCCACATCGAACATGCTAGGATCCAAAGTCGCTCTTGAGTGTCGGGTCTACGGTGAAGAGGTTCGCAGGCGTCTCGATGTCTCCGTCGCAGAGACAGTGAGTATCGTGGACCTCAAAGAAGCCATAAAAACAAGCAGTTTGTCAGATTCCATGGCGTGCAGGCAGACAGCCTCGATCTCTACTTCATCCCCATTTCCGATGGTGAACATGAAGGCAAGCTCAGCCAGTGGACACCAGAGGGTAAATTGTGACTCGATGTGTGAACAAATGCATCTGAACTTTAAAACTTGTTCATCATTGTCAATGGGCCAAATCTTGGTATGTTACCACTATAGTACTGTGTTTCCCCGTCGACGATCAGGCCCCGTAATATGTTGTTCACTGCTCATGCTATGCGCAGCTCAGCCCTCTGTCGTTACACGAACCATGACCCTCAACTGATGGGTGCGTGGACAGGGGACGAATCGCACTTTCCCGTCAAGATTCCTGGATACAAGACCATTGGAATTCTTAGGGAAGAAATAAAGAACGAAAAGCTGGTGGAATTCTGTGATGTAGATGCCCGTGCTCTCGTTCTTTATAAAGTTTCCCTCGCTCGTGATGAAGTCCTTGAAGAAACATTGTGGGGCCTGACATTGAGCCGCGAAACACCGCTTCATCCAACGGATACACTGTCTGGTATTTTCTCTGACGTTCCTCATTACCATGTCCGTATCATCGTTGAAGCACCTCCTCCCAGTGAGTTCCATCACCGGTCTACTTTTGGTAATTGTCACAATTCTTTCTGCCAGTGCGATCATTCCTGCGCCCTCTGTCATTGTCCTCTTCACTACCACTATGCGGATGTGTGTATCAAGTTTGTTCGTCAGTATTCGAAAGATGCTCATCAGGAATCTGTCAAGCGGGACTGTGCACCGACGCTCTACCGTTTCGAGGCCCTTCCTGGGCGCTGGTTTATGGTCCTCGTGGACAGACTTGCCGGGGATGACTATGTCGAGTTCCATCATGCTGAGCTAACAGCGCTACTCACGACCAACGTTCGAACTGCCCTCCAGGCGCTGGATACGACGGTTTACGTTCACGGTGACGTTCGTGACACAAAAATCTTTATATCCAGGTCTGATGGGGGGGACATTTATGCTGGTTGATTTTGATTAGGCTGGGAAGATTGGAGAGGTGCGGTATCCCATGAATGTGACGAGAGTGGAAAACCTGTGGCAACCAGAGGGTGCGGTCGATGGAGCTCTTATCATGGCTGAGGATGACATGGAGATGTTGGGAGAGATAGAAGACCGTTACGAGATAACGGATTGATGATGCATATCCTTGTCCGTCCAGTGGAACGTGCTCGGATACTTTTATGGGGGTTCTGCCATCAAGCGAGTACCGAGTAGTAGTTCCAGCCGACCTAGCATTTGGACACTGTTGGACAACTTATTATAGCTCCCGATCTCATTTTCTTCGTTTTTTTTTTACAGATGGGGGTTCTGCTATTAAGCGAGTAGTAGAAAACTCTTGGAGATGTTCGTGCAATATGCCCTCCTATTCAACCTTGGTTGTTTTATTTTATTTTATTCTTTTATGCAACATCCGTCACGGTGGTTAGATCGAGATCCTTCCCCACAACCGCACCACTGTCTCTATTCCTGGTCAACTGTCCTGGCATTAACATCTCGGCCGCCCTTGTTGATTGTGCTCAGTATGACGAGTAAGTCGCCTCAGCTCTCACCACATCTATGTGTCATTGCCAAATCACGCATGTCTTGCCCTTCATTCCAACCGTTCCCTGTCACCCAGTATCTCTACCCGCGGTTCACCAGCATCACCGCTTTCTTGCTCGCCTCACACGGCGGCGAACTTGACCTCTTTGCATACGCGCTAGTGACACCGGCCCTCTTACCCTGGGCAAGTTGCTCAGCAATGGTGCCGACGACAGGGTTGGTGAACCACACTCTGGGGCAGGGCTGAGTGGGAGCGCCATCACGGGCTCGTCACGTGCCCGCGCACAAGCAACTATTTGGATAAGGACTGATACAAGGTCGAGCAGGATCAGTCGCACGGCACACTCCTGTTTGGTTGCTTGACCTATCCCCCAGCCATCGTCACCCAGCAGTTCTTGGACGCGACCAAGTCCCAGCTGACGTACCACGGCCTGTTTTAGTTTGCCTTGACGCTTGAGTCGGGGTCGCTTGTCATGCTCTTTCCTAGTGCCCATCTGTTGACCTCGTCCCCTACTGCATGCTACTACATCTAATAACTGTGCTATATGACCACAAGCTTTCTGCAGATCGGTGAGCGTGGTAGACTGCTTGCTACCTCGCCCTTGAACCCTCAGGGTGCCATTCACATTGGGTTCGCAATGGAAGCTCTTTCACGTCCATAGCAAGCTTAACAGTGTAGGATTTTGACAGGAAATTCGGAACATAATACAGTGAACTACAGGTTTGGTCGTAGGTGCGCCAAATGTGGTTGAGCTAGTAATGTTAGAAACGGAAAGGTCCGCGACTTTGAGCAGGCAATCCCGGGCTGAGACAGTACAATCTCTCATAACCCGACGTGGATAAATGGAACCCAAGATAAGAACGATGCACCGGAGTCGCAAAGTCGCTTGATCGCGTAATGCAAGGCTTCTGCGGCCCGTCCACTATTTGGAGCACTATCATGTTGGAAGAGGCGTTTATAAACGTCCTCCGCGACCCTAGGCGCATCACTGTCCGATATTGACCACATCGTTGCGATGGCGCCCCTATATCCTGCAAGCAGCATCCCTGCTGCAACGTGGATAGCTTCTTCGGAAAGATGATCATCTCCCGCTGCGGTTTGACATGCGGAAAGGAAGGCGAGACCCCCATGGGGACGCGA
The DNA here is from genome assembly GCA_038089095.1 of Tylopilus orsonianus. Lineage (NCBI taxonomy): Eukaryota > Fungi > Basidiomycota > Agaricomycetes > Boletales > Boletaceae > Tylopilus > Tylopilus orsonianus. The sequence continues at coordinate 3,636 of JBBPKE010000824.1, read as the reverse complement.
CAATCGAACGATATCGGAAATCTTGAGACGTTCGCGGTGAGCGAGCAAGAGGCCACTATCGAAGGGATTGGTGCGGTCTTGTATGCCGTGACATGCAAAATGGACCCAATCTGTGTCGGCCATGCTTTCCAGGACGTTCTCGGCAGACCCGACCACCTCCTGGAAACCAACAAACGGTGACGAAGACGTCAGTTCTCTAATAACTTCCATCTCCCGTCGCACGCCTGTTAAGTGAGCCTGCCCATCTGTACCTGGCTGGGGAACACCGAGCAGGCGAACCTTATTAAAAGTCCTCTTCGATTCTCCCGGAGGTGGCAGCTCCAGCGCGCTTATTGTAGGGATATAGGAAGAAATGGCAAAGTCGGAAATTTTGGTGCCTGGAACAGCTCCGTTATACAGACCCGCCGCATGAATAGGAAGAAAAGTGAATGGCCCAGTTGGGCACCAGAAGATACGAGGGAGTTCATGACTTGGCAATGTCTAGTCATCAACCAATTAACACAAGTCACATAATCGATTCGGGATTTACGTACCGAAAAACCGAGGACCTCAAGGACCGGGCTGACGACTTTGTTCCATAGGTAGGGTAAGACGGACCCGAACACTTCACTCGGGCTCATACCTTGAACTCTTGCTCCTCTCTCCACGTTATCGTGTTGAATGACACGGCCATTAAGTCTCAGCATTTTGCTTAGCCGTAGCCGCATGCCTGCAACTTCGTCGTAACAGGTGTTTGAAAGTGGGACATGGATGACACCTTCCGAACCTCCCAGGACAACCAGGGCATCACATCTATGCTTGCTAGCATTGAGAAAAACGACAGGCCCAGAGTGTGCCAAAGGAGAAAGTTGATCAATTGTCTTTGGAAGTAGGAATCGCTCGAAGCCAGGCAAGGCTCGTATTTCCGCAAGAAGCTTCTCCCGAGAGAGAGCAAGTGCATGGTGTTGTCGGGCCTGCCCCTCCAACAATTCGTCCACCGTGTTCGATTGTTTCGTCAATTGATCGAGTGCGACTCTGCCCCGAGAACTAGCGTGCTCGAGCTCGTGCGATACATGCTCAAATTGAGTGGCGAGGTCCGGATACAGGGCACGGATGTCGTCGATAGGAGTGCGAAGCTGTGAGAATTGACTCCACATGATAGAGCGACCTTGTTCAAGCCACTCAACAGCAAGTTCAGGCTTGTGGGCTTCCAGAGCAGCGGCAGCTGCGTCGCAAGTTCCATCTGCGGCTTGAAGAAGCTGATGATAACGATCATGAAGGGACAACCCTATCCACGCTAGTTGTGGAAGAAGGTCGATAGAAGCCGTGTATGCCTGCAGGAGAGACGCAGAGTCATTCCGGGAAAGGCGAATGGACTGGATCCAGAGTTGAGATGCTTGAAAACGATCGGAAGACGGTCCTGTAAGGGAACGAGTCGCATAGGAGGATAATGAAATGGCTCGAGAGATGTCGGTATCTGAAAGATCGCCACCGAGTTTGCAGTGTTCCAATAATGAGCGGGTGAGAGCATTTAGTTGTGAGGGCTTGTCCGGATGGCCATCAGGTGTAAATTTTACAGCGTCCTCGAAGAGTACAAGGGATTTCTCCAAGTCGGCAACGTCTCCAGAACGCTTGTGGCGGGTTGACAATGAGTGTCCGAGATTACTTAGTCGTAAAGGCTTGCTCGAATGACCATCAGGTGTGAGCCGTAGTCCGTCCTCCAATACCAATATCGCCCTTTCCAAGTACGCCACTTCCCCGAAGTGCTTAAAGTGGGTCAAAAGTGAGTGACCAAGGTTGCTGAGCTGTGCAGGCTTCAATGGATGGCCATCGGATGCGGATTCCACCGCATCCTGGTAGATGGAAATGGATTTATCTATGTCGGAGACATCCCCAAGGCGCTGAAAGCGAGCTAACAACGAGCTGCTAAGGCTGGTTAGCCAAATAGGCCTGTTCAGATGGCCATCAGGTGTGAGCCGCACCGCGTCCTCGAACACTGAAATCGACTTGCTCAAATCGACGACATCTCCAAAGTGTTCATATCGAGCCGACAGCGCTTGTCCGAGATCATTAAGCTGTGCAGGCTTGTCTGGATGTCCACTAGGCGTACGTTGGAGGATATCTTCTCTGATTGAAATTGATCTCTCGAGGTCGTTGATATCTCCGAAGCGCTGATGGCGGGTTGACAACGAATGGCTGAGGGTGCCTAACCAAATAAACTTGCTTGGGTGGCTATCAGGCGTGGACTGCACGGCTTCCTCCAACACTGAAATTGACTTCTCCAAGTCAATAAGATCTCCAAAGCGTAGATAGCGAGTCAACAACGACTCGCCGAGGTTGTTTTGCTGCATAGTTTTGTTTGGATGGTCAGCAGGTGTGAGCCGCAATGCATCCTCGTTTACTGAAATTGATCTCTCTAGGTCCGTCGTATCCCCGAACCGTGCATAGCGAGCCGATAGTGAATTGCCAAGATAGTTTAACCATAGACACTTGTTTGGGTGACTATTCGGTGTGGATCGCACACCTTCCTCGAACATCGAAATTGATCTCTTCAGGTCCACGACATTACCAAAGCGCTCATAGCGAGTCGACAACGAACTGCCTAGGCTGCATAGCCATGAAGGCCTGTCAGGAAGATCAGGGGGGATGGATCGCAGAGCCTCCTCTCTCAACACAATGGACTTCTCCAGGTCTCTGACGTCTCCGAAGCGCCCGTAGCGAGTGAACAGCAAATGGCCCAGGTTGTTTAGCCGGGTGGGGCTGTCTAAATCACCGTTATCTGTAGATTGTACCACATCCTCCAACATCGAAATTGACTTTTCTAGATCGGCGGGGTTTCCAAAGCATTCATAGCGAGTTGACAACGAGGTTGCGAAATTATTGCGCCACAAGGGCTCATCCTCATGACCATCGGGTGCGGATTGCACGAGGTCCTCGAAGATCGAAATCGCCCTCTCTAGATCAACGGTATTTCCAAATTGCCCATGGCGAGACAACAATGAATGACCAAGGTTGTTTAGCCATGTAGACTTGTCCGACTGGTCATCGAGTGTGAATTGCACTGCGCCCTCAAACATCGAAATCGACTTCTCCAAGTCAGCAGTATCGCCAAAGTGCTGATAGCGGATTAACAACGAGCTGCCGAGATTGCTCAGCCATAGAGGCTTGTTCGGGTGACCATCGGGTGCATATCGCACCGCATCCTCTCTCGCTGAAATCGCGTTCCCCAGGTCTACGATGTTCCCGGAGCGTTCATAGCGAGTCAACAATTTGTTGCTGAGGTTATCTAACCAAAATGGCTTGTCCGGATGATCGTCGGATGTGAATTGCACCGCGTCCTCCAACATTGAAATCGACTTCTCCAAGTCAGCGACGTCTCCGGATTGCTTGTAGCGAGTCAAGAATAAGTGACCAAGTTCATCCAGCCATGAGGCCTTGCAAGGATGGCTATCAGAAGTAGATCGCGTCATGACTTCTAGCATGCGAATTGCCTTCTTTGGATCAGCGAGGTCACCAAGGAAATCGAAGCGAATACAGAAAAGAATGCCAACATGGTCGAGCATGGCATATTCTTCCGGATCCGGATGAAATATCCATTTCAAGGCGGTGTCCAGTCGCTGAACCATTCTATCGTCGTCGTCGTCATCGTCGTCGACT
>JBBPKE010000823.1:0-12222 GCA_038089095.1 Tylopilus orsonianus | reverse complement strand
AACCCTCAGTTCTAACTTATTGGGATTCACACCTAATACTGCCTAGTCAGCTCTGATGGTGACCTGGGATAAGTCCTCTAAGGAGGCATAAGGGTCATGACTTGGCACGTACTGCCAGCCTAGTGGCTTGTCCACTACATTAAGCTAGAACTGACAATCCCACTCCACCTTGGCCAAATGTCCTGGTCTTATGTCCTGATATGCTGCTGTGTTATTGCCTACCCCAAGCAAGAGACCACACAAGGTTGATCTCTAGGGAGAGTAGCCATGTATGGCACCACTGTACTGCTGCCCTGATGTTGGAATGTGCATAAGGTACAAGTGTCGCAAGTGTATGGTTACGAACAAGAAGATATGAAGAGATGCACCCTATTGTAGGGTAATGAACCCAGAAAAGAAGTAATGTTTAGGAGATGTCTGCAATGACATTAAACTACCATGTCCTTAGCAGCCAATGTAGGCAATGACCTTAAACTGCTATCGGATTAGCCCACCTGATTATCTAAAAGGCATAATGACAAACAGGAATGGCTGCACTTAACTGTGCGTTAAAAGAAGGTTCTCTACTAGTTGTTGATGTGATGACGTCGGTAAACATATGAGACGGGTTAATCAAGTGGTATGAAAGCCCATGGTTATAGAAAGGCAATAAGTCAATAAGTTGCTATAAGCCCTACTACAGATGACCACCTGTTCCCCCTGGAAAGCATTCTGATTGTAATGATGCATGCACAATCTCCAGGAGATGCTCAAAGTACTGAGCCGGGTATGAGAAGATGATATCTCACCTCGCATTAGAAAGCTCTACAAGGCTAAACAATGAGCACTCACCTGACCAGAGAAGACCTGGACAAACCCCTTTCCCATGGCAGAGACCTAACAAGTCAGATATCATACCATCCACTGGACCAATGGTCAATTCAGACCCCCTTTTTATAAACACCTTTATTCTCTGCCTAACCTGAGCAAGTTATGTTAAAAAGGCTCACTTAAAGCTAATGAAGACAGGCGATGCAATAAGTCCCCTCAGTTGTACCAGCTGCAACATCTGAAGCACAAAAGTCTATATGAGGCTTTTACTGCCGTTATCCAGAAGATGCAAAAACAATAAAAAAGCTAAAAGATCCCTTGATGAGGGAAACACCTAAAAAGTCTCATAAATGTTGGTGGTAATGCTCTATACCATCTTTGACAACAAGTCATATGAGAAAGTGGAAAAAAAGACTATGAAGAAATGGATGATGATGTCCATGAGCAGATGCCGCTCAATACAAGGTGAAAGACCTAAGCTTTATTCAGAGTCAACAAAAGCCTTCAAGCCAAACTGAAGATGAAAAAAGAAAGCCCCACCTTATTCAATTCATGGTAAAGACAAGATCGCATATGAGAATGTGGAATTATGAAAGTATTTAAGCCTCTGGTTGAGCTCAGCAACTTGTAAAAGTGCTAAGTCCCATCCTTTAAAGAAGTTCATCAATGGAACCAGAAAATGAGGAATTTTTTTCATCCTTTTCCTTTTCTAATAAAACTGGTTCACGCCAGGATGTCGCACTCCACAATGGTTTATGGAGTCCAGCTTTAGGGGAAGTAGTAAGAGAAGTGATGAGATGATGAATGAATGAAGAGAGAGAAGAATCAAAAAACAGCTTATGGATGAAGAATTGACAAAGTGATTAATGGAGTCAAAAGTGGAGCACCGGTACCCTTAGAGGTATCCAAGCGGAACAGGATCTCCTCCTTATTTTTCGCAAGTTCCTGAAGTCTTCAAGTTCTAGTATTCTTTTCAGACCTCTTTGCCTAAGGGCCTTTGAACATTTCAGCTGTGATAAAGCAGCCATCATTAAAGAAGCTTTCTACACTTTTGATGGAGGACCTCATCATAAGAAGATATGCCTAGTGACACTTCACCAAAAAACAAGACAAAAGCATCTGAGAAACAAGTTCTACAAAGGGGTAAAGATCAGTCCCTCACACTATTCGCAATCGCTATCACATACGATAAAGTTTCATATGACGACCTTTGCAAGAATCAAGTCTTTGCGACTATGCCTTCTATCTTTGAAGTCTTGCCTATCTGGAATCTTGGCCATGGACAGGCATAGTGTAACGAATGTTACACAGTTAACCTAGAATGGAACCCTAGGTTATGGGTATGAAGTAGGGATTAGCTAAGTGGTTGCCAGACACATGGCCTTAGCTAAGGGTTAGCTATGACATAAGTGCTAACTTCATATAGGACTATGCCCTAAGACCAGGTACATACCCATGGACATAAGCATGATTACGATAAGTGCCGATACCTTTGTATCTTGACTAAGCATCTATAACTATAGATACATTATGATAGGACAGACACTACTATATATGGTAGATACCAGTAGGTCTAAGAGGGCTATTACCATATGTAGGTGCACAGCCTCATGGTCTGTGCACAGATCCCTGTAGTATATATACCTGCAATAGTCCCAGCTAGAACCCTCAGTTCTAGCTTATTGGGATTCATGCCTAATACTGCTTAGTCAGCTCTGATGGTGGCCTGGGATAAGTCCTCTAAGGAGGCATAAGGGTCATGGCTTGACACATACTGCCAGCCTAGCGGCTTGTCCACTACAGGAGATTTGGAAAAGACTTTGCCATCAAAGCTAGACCATTAAATAACCTAACAAAAAAGGATACTCCCTTCATTATGGGAGAATCTCAGATAAAAGTGTTCAATGATCTAAAAGAAATGTTTATGAAAGCACCAACAATGAGTTATCCAAATGAGGATAAACCATTCAGAGTGGAATATGATGTCTCAGATTTTGCAACAGGGGCAGTCTTATCTCAGGAGAAGGAAGGAAAATGGCACCCAGTAGCATTCTCATCACACTCAATGACTGCTGAACAAAGAAATTACTTGATTGCAGATAAAGAAATGCTAGCAATCATAAATGCACTCGACCAGTGGCATCACCACTTGGAAGGAGCGAAACATAAATTTGAAATATGGATGGATTATCACAATCTGCAATATTTCATGAAAAGTCAAGATTTAAATCAACGACAAGCCCAATGGGCACAATTCTTGTCTAGATTTGATTTTGAATTGGTAAAAAAGGCAGGATCAGCAATGGGAAAAGCAGACGCATTATCCAGAAGACCGGATCATGCAAAAGGGGTCAAAGAAGACAATAAAGGAGTAACAATGATACCAAAATCAAAAATTCAAGTTACTCAAGTAAACATAGGAATGGCTGAAGAAAAAATATTTGATAAAGTAAAAGAAGCACAAGACAATTCTTCAGAACCACAGCAATTTGAAGGGAAAATGTTTGTTTCAGATACAGAAAACTTAAGACAACAAATCATGGAATTATACCATGATTCAACCTTAGCAGGACACTGCGGAGCTGATAAGACATACGAACTCATCAGCTGATACTATAAATGGGAAGAACAATGAACCTTCATAAAAAAATACTGTAGCAGATGCAATTGCTGCACTAGAATGAAGCTGACCAATCAATTGCTGGTAGGACAATTAAAGCCACTACCAATCCCAAAACAGCCATGGAAAGATATAAGCGCTGACTTTGTAACAGATCTACCAAAGTCTAGTGGCTTTGATATCATCTTGGTAATAGTGGATTGGCTATCAAAAGAAATAGAGCTTATCCTGACCAATAAAACAATAACAGTGTTAGGAACAGCAAAACTCTACAGAGATAATGTATGGAAGCATCACGGACTTCCAAAATCTATAGTTAGCAATAGGGGACCACAATTTGCATCACACTTTATAAAAGATTTATGCAAATTGTTAAAAATAACCCCAAAACTGTTAACAGCATTCCATCCACAAATGGATGGACAAACTGAAAGAGTGAACTGAGATGTTCAGCAATATCTTTGGTTGTATACCACTGAAAGGCAGCATGAATGGTCAGAGTGGCTCTCATTGGCCCAATTCAACTATAATAGTTGACAGCACTCTAGTACCAAAACAACACTGTTTACATTGACAAAAACATACACTCCCCAAATGGGAATAGAACCAAGGAATGTACATGCACCAGAAGCCCAAGGCTTCACCTCCCAAATGAAAACAACTTTGGAACAAGCCAAAGATCATTTAACAAAAGCTCAGGAAAAGATGAAATGTTGGGGAGCCATGCAAAGATCCAGCCAAGAGTTTAACATTAAAGATAAAGTTTGGCTATCAACCTCAAACTTAAATTTACGAAAGTCAGGCCAGTTATCACAAAAGTTAACAGAATGATATATTAGATCTTATAAAATAGAAGAGGTCTTAGATCAAAATGCAGTTCATTTAAAACTACCAAACCATATGAACATTCACCCAGTAGTGAACATAAGCTGCATAAAACCTTATAAAGAACTTATGACTGGGCAACCAACCACATCACTGAATCCAGCCATTGTCAATGATGATGGAGATGAGGAATGGGAAGTGGACTATATGGTAAATGCATGACTCAAAGGATAAGGACTGCAATTCCTGGTCCACTGGAAAGGGTATAATGAAGAAGAATGAACATGGGAACCACAAAGTAATCTAACCCATGTGCAAGGTGCAATTGATGCCTTTTACAAAAAGAACCCTGGAGCACCTCAATGACTCTGAATGATTAATGCATCATTCGAGGATCTCGGATTCCAAAAGTATGAAAACTTCACTAACTGCTGACAAATTTCAGGAAGATTTGACCAAGATCATCATGGATCTGATCTTTAAAAATTGGTTATCTGGAATCTGACCCTTAGAAGGGAGTAATGAAGTGAATTGCTTAAGTAATTGCTTCACATGTGACTACACATGATCAAATAAGAGGAGGAACAATAAACCAAAGGCAGACTTAAAGCACCCTTAGAAATATCAAATGGGGATATGCAGCCACGAGGCCTTCTTTTTAATTTCCATGCTGTGCACTTAAAGGCCAATAGAATAGCACTTCTTTTAATTATCACTTCTTCCATCAGAACTTTCTGATGAGCATTGCTAGCAATGCTTTGATATATTAAACCTTATTATAAAGAACTTACAAAGATACCTTACATAACGACTGCTAGGGTACTCACCTGTAGTAGTATATAATGCTGTCAATCAATGCCCAAAGACTCCAGTTTAGTCTTTGTGATATTCCAGCCCAAAATCTCTATTCTTTAAAGTTAGTACTTGTGTAAGCTCAGGAACTCCAGTGTATACTGGGTTGTTGGCTTCACCATTACCTGGCTGTCCACTCAGAAGATCCATGAGTCATGTAACAGAATCCTGAATCCCTCTCTTGGAGACTATATTGCCTCATTCCAAGGCAAAGTAGCAGTCGCTCAACTCCAGTATTGAAAGGATGCTGTGCAGAGGTTAAGTGGAACTATAGGAACCTTAGTAGATGTCAAGCTACTGATATTAAGAGTACTACCTATAGAAACTATGGTAGATTAGTACAGTAGGAAATGCCTATGAAAATAGGGCTTACCCTCAGTAGATGTCAAGCTACTGAGGAAATAAACTAAGAGACTGTAGTAAAGTGTACGCTCTAAGCTTATGTAACAATTACCATATATGGAAAGCTAAAGCACGCTGGTCAAATTTACAACAGCAAGAAGGGTCAGGAGGGATCTGGCTGCTATGCAACAAGGGCAAGCAGCAGCTGCACCCACTCAGGGCGCTACTATGCCAAGATTTACTAAGAAGATAGATCTGATCCCCAATCCAGGAAACTATGATGGATCACCACAAAAGTTTGAGAATTGGTGGGCAAGGATTAAAATATATGTAACTAGGAATCCAGAAGCCTTCTTTATGTTAGAAGAAAAGGGATTTGGAATATTAACCAGAATTGGAGATATTCACAAACCAGAAATGACATTGGCTCTTACTTGGGCCAAAATAAAAATGAGTCAATATGAAAAAGAAGACAAGCAAGGGCTTAAACAATGGCCTAGCTTGGAAGACTTGGAAAATGAGCTTCAGCTCAGATTCCTAGCAGGAAACTGACAAGACATTGTCATTAAAAAAATGAGAGCCTGTGTCCAAGGCAAAAACGAATGGACACATATATACCTGACTTGTTGTAAATTTGACCAGCGCGCTTTAGCTTTCCATATACGGTAATCGTTACATAAGCTTAGAGCGTACACTTTACTACAGTCTCTTAGTTTATTTTCTCAGTAGCTTGACATCTACTGAGGGTAAGCCCTATTTTCATAGGCATTTCCTACTGTACTAATCTACCATAGTTCCTATAGGTAGTACTCTTAATATCAGTAGCTTGACATCTACTGAGGTTCCTATAGTTCCACTTAACCTCTGCATAGCATCCTTTCAATATGACTAGATTTATTGGGTTGTATGAAGAAGACCTAATCAGTGAAGAGCAAGCTTGCAATTGGCTGGAAGCTGGTATCAACAAAGATATTAGAAAAGAACTTTTCATGAGGGGAAAAAGATCCCATAATTTCCTCCAACTCCAAACCAACATTCTGGAGATTGGGCAAGCTTTAGATGCCTTTAACATGGTCAAAAAATGAGAGGGGGGCACATTCTACAATAATGCTCAAAAAGGAAGGTCTTCAATGTGTCAACGAGACCCAAATGCTATGAACATGGATGCAATTGCAAGAAGCTGACTATCCAATGCCCTGACTGCAAATTCCTCGGAGGAGGGCATAGGTTTTCTTGCAAGAGAAGAGGAACAAAGAAAACTGCTATACAAACAGTGGATAGCAGTAATGAAGAGGAAACTGGACCAGTGACTAGCTGGGCAGATGAAAAAGAGAGGCCTACTTCTGGGGCCTGTGACATTGGAAGACTTACAAAAGGCAAGGATCTGGATGCAGCCATTGCTGCCCTTCTCAATGCCTGAAATATCCGGGACAAGGCTGTTGTTATTGGAAAGGAAAAAGGAAAGGCCAACTGATCAATCTGGAAGATCAGAAGGTGAAGCATCAGTTTGCAGACACAGTTTCTTGGAATTGTTTTGCAATCTTGAGTGATTACCCCTGTAAGACCAAAGAAGAGAATATGGACATTTATTTTTGTAAAACTACACTATTACCTGTAAAAGTAAAAATATTAGAAAACAGAAAAATCCCAGTTAAAGGCTCTGAAGGAGCCACAGGATATGATCTATATGCTGCAGAAGAAGCAGTCATATCCAAAGGGGGAAAGGCACTTGTGGACACAAAAGTCCAAATAGCCATTCCCAGGGGCTTCTATGGAAGAATTGCACCCCAATCAGGGTTAGCTTCCAAGAAGATAATCACTACTGGAGCTGGAGTAATAGATTCTGATTATAGAGGAAATATTTTCATACTACTATTTAATCATGGACAAGAGCCATTCCAAATTAAGTTGGGAGATAAAATAGCCTAATTATTCTTGGAACAAATAGGGACTCATATGCTTATGGAAGTGATCTCTTTAGATGAAATAAAGAGAGGTGAAGGAGCTTTTGGAAGCACAGATCTAACCGAGACCGGGACCCAGAAAGGGCTTGCTGCATGGGAATGTAGGCTTAATTTGGTCATAACAAAAACACAAAAAAAGAATGGAATGGATGATGAAATTCCAGATCGCATCCTAGTATGCTCCATAAAACAGAAAAAGGAGATAAACCTAAAAGTCAAAGTTTCCAATTTGACAGATAAGGGAAACATGAAAGAAGTTGAAGCCCTTCTTGACAGCAGAGCAAACGGCCTATTCATAGATAAAACATGGGCTGTTAGTAATGGTATTTGCCTCACAAAATTGGAAAAACCATTACCCATTTTCAATGTAGATGGGACCAAGAATTCAGCAGGAGATATTACTCATACAGCTGAGCTCTTAATGGACTATGAAGGACACCATGAACAAATTATTGCAGAAGTAACAGATCTTGGAAAAAATGACTTTATTCTAGGATATACATGGCTGGAAAAGCATAACCCAGAAATTGACTGGCAAAAAGGAGAAGTCAAGTTACACCGGTGTCCATGCTCCTGTTACCTTCTAAAAGAATGGACAGTATTCTTACAATCTTTACTGGACAAAGAAATAAACAACATTGAACATATTTATCCAAAACTAAAAGCTTTGGAACCAAAGGTCAACAGGGAGAAAACAGTCAACAACTTAGTACCTCCCCAATATCTCCATGATTTTTATGACGTATTCTCAAAAACATCCTCAGAATGGATGCCCATTCACAAACCATGGGATCATGGGATAGATCTGAAAGAGGGTTTCAAACCTAGAAAAGCCAAGTTGTACTCAATGATCCCCGAAGAACAGGATGAAGTTGACAGCTTCATTGATGAACAACTCAGAAAAGGGTATATCCACCCCTCCAAATCTCCAATGACGTCACCAGTCTTCTTTGTGCCTAAGAAGGATGGGAAGAAGCATATGGTCCAAGATTATCAATACCTCAATGAATGGACCATTAAAAATAGCTATCCTTTACCATTGATCTCTGACTTAATTGATCACCTAAAGGGGGCCAAGCTTTTTATGAAAATGGATTTATGATGGGGGTATAATAATATCTGAATGAAAAAAGGAGACGAATGGAAAATGGCCTTTATCACACATAGAGGCTCGTTTGAACCTTTAGTTATGTTCTTTGGCCAAAGTAACTCCCCTGCAACCTTCCAAAATATGATGAATGACATCTTCTATGACATGAACAAATGTGTCATTGTGTATATGGATAATCTTCTCATCTTTACCTTTACCGATGATCAAGCAGAACATGATGCTGTGGTAATGGAAGTGTTGAAAAGACTAAAGGATCATGATCTATTTGTTAAACCAGAAAAATGTGTCTTTTCAGTAAAAAAGGTAGAAATGCTGGGAATGATCATAATGCCAGAAGGAATATACATGGCAGAAGACAAAGTAAAGGGAATCTTGGATTGGCCAGAGCTGAAGAATGTAAAAGGAGTCAGAGGATTTCTTGGATTAGCAAACTTCTATAGAAGATTTGTCAAGGACTTTGCCATAATTGCTTGACCCTTAAATGACTTGACCAAGAAAGATAACCCCTTCAAGTGGACAGATAAAGAACAAGAGGCTTTTGACAAGCTAAAAAGGACTTTTACCACCACATCAGTTCTAAGCTACCCTGATGAGAACACCCCTTATAGGCTAGAATGTGATGCATCAGACTTTGCCACTGGTGCAGTGCTCTTCCAAGAGGAAAACAGAAAGTGGCACCTCATGGCTTTCTCATCAGCATCAATGACATCAGAACAGCAGAATTATCCTATTGCCGATAAAGAAATGTTGGCCATAATTAATGCCTTAGAACAATGGAGACATCATTTAGAAGGCTCTTGGCATCAATTTGAAATATGGTCCAACCACACTAATCTCCAATATTTTATGAAGAACCAAGATTTAAACAGAAGACAGGCATGATGGGCCCAATTCTTATCAAGGTTTGATTATATATTAGTAAAGAAACCAGGAACTTCCATGGGAAAAGCCAATGCACTCTCCAGGAGAGAAGATCATGCAATTGGAGTAGAAAACAATAATAAAGGAGTAGTTATGATTCCCAAAGAAAAGATAAGAAATACTGAGAAGATAAAGGTGGAAACAGCCGAAGAAGAGATCTTCCAAAGGGTAAAAGAAGCACAGGGTTCACCAGAAGAACTTCTAAAAATGGACAATAAAATCTATGTCCCTGACAAAGAAGATCTTCACCAAAAGATAATAGAACTTTTCCATGACTTAGTATTTGCTGGCCATGGAGAAGAGCAAAAAACATGGGAATTGGCATTCCAATATTACAAATGGGATGGAATAAGATCTCAGATAAGAGATTACACATCAAGATGTGATCAATGTGTCAGAATGAAGCCAACAAATCAGCTCCCTGGAGGATCTCTGAAACCCTTAGAAGCACCAAAGGGTCCTTGGCAGGAGATCTCAGCTGATTTCATAACAGACTTACCCAAAAGTAATGGATATGATACAATTCTGGTAGTTATGGATAGATTCTCAAAAGAAGTTTGTTTCATTTCCATGCAGAAGATGATAACTGCCCTGGGAATAGCTAAACTCTATCAAGATAATGTTTGGAAAATCCATGGACTTCCTAATTCAATAGTATTGTTGAAAACACTGTATTTTTACCTTTAGAACAGTGTTACTTTTTCATGTCACGTGACCTATGGCTGTGCTAGATCACGTGACTCATCACATGACTTGAGGCTATGCCTCTTATTCATCAAAGGCTGTGTCATGGCCGTGCTATGACATCATAATGACATCATGGTCTAGACTGGTCTAGTCTTACACATATATTTAATTACCGTCATAGAACCTTCTGGAATATTCTATTACTATAGACTTATATAGATATAGGGTAGATTCCCACACCAGCCCTAAGCTGGTCCATGCACTGGTTTGTACAGTATATAATCTGTCAATACAATGTTCAAAGACTCCAGTTTAGTCTTTGTGGCATTCCAGCCTCATTCTCAACTCTTAAGTTAGCTCTTAGTGTGGGCCTAGATTCTTCGCTGTATAGTGAGGACTGTCGGCTTCATTAATACTAAACTACCATTACTCCTACTCCCACACACCTCACTCTATAACTCACTTTCATATGTGGATCCCAGCATTAAGGGAAACATAGCCGGATCCCAGGCTTTAGGGGACTTACGATTACTCCTTATCTACCTGCCACTTGGCATCTTTTTAAGTAAAACGTCCCTGATAAGGGATTAAAGCAGAGAAGCCTGTAGGGCCTCTGGTGGTCACCTCATGCAGTGATAATCGATTAAAGTCGGCCACACTTACATACCTTCACTTTCATTGATCTTCAGATCTGGTGCTCATGTCACCAACTTTTCATTTTAGTAGTTGGTGTCCGGATTGCATTGGCCAGAACCAGTCAAGAGAGAATGCAGATCTCTCGATATAGTTACATTTTACCTATACATATGGATGTTCTCCCATTCGCCAAGTCCAGGCTTTTAAGAAGCCCTCAAAGCCCAACTGTCCAGGACACTTGAGTTCTGGGACAGATTTGCCTTAGAACAAGCAGACCCTAACAATACCAACAAAGGGTTCAACTTTTATCCATCCCCACCTCCTGCAGAAAGAAGATCAGTCTCCCTGATCAAAAGAAGAAGCGAAGTTCTCAACTTCAAAGACCTGGTCATTTACAGGCCAGAATTGTTCACTGATAAAGTACTTGATACTGGAGACTTTGAAGAGGATGTAGAGGAATTAACTCCGTCCATTAAAAGAGAATCTCCCACTCCCTCCATTCCACTGCCCTCATTTTATATCCTCCTTTCTTGCCTAAAAGATGTCAGAAGTGGACATGGGCCCAATTGCTCCCTCCCACGAGGAGTTCGAGCAAATGTGGAGAGCATTCGCTGATCTGAAGCAAATGTGGAGAGCATTCACTGATCTGAAGTGAATGCTCGAAAGAAATCAAGCAGACGTGTAAGATGCAAGAGAGAGAGTAGAGGAGTTAAAAAGGGCAGGAGTGGGGTCAGTTGCATAAAGAGTGGCAGGCGGTATGCCTAGATTCCAAAAGAAAATAGAACCTGTACCAGACCCTGGGAAATATTCAGGAAAAATTTTAATGTTTGAAAATTGGTGGACTCATATGAGGGTCTACCTCAACCAAAACTTAGAGGGCTTCCCAACCCTCCAAGATAAAGGATATGGGATCTTAATGAGAATTGGGGACACAGATAAATCCGAAACTCATGGGGTGCTCACTTGGGCGCAAATAAAAATGAAAGAATATGGAATGCCAAATACCAATGGCAGAACACACTGGCCCACAATCAACATGTGGGAAGTTGAATTAAGAGCCCGTTTCATAGTGGGAAATCAAAGAGACATTGTATGGCACAAAATGCAAATGTGCCAGCAAGGACCAAGAGAGTTCATTTATGCTTTCTTGACAAGATTCGGGGGTGTCTATGACACCACATTAATCCCCGAAGAAATGGCTGTCAATGTTACGCGTGGTCCGGGTAGGAACGCGCGTAGAACCTCGGAGACAGCTCCTGCAAGGTGTGAACCCGGAGCGTAGAGTGGTGACTTACACGCGGGGCGCGGTAAGGTGAATCTTCCTGGAACAAGGCTTGCAGTTGCAAGGATTGCGTCTAAGACCGAGCGCGAGGAAGACGAGCAAGGAATGGGTTTAGGGATTCAGCAGCTAGTACAGGAACTGTGCTAGTTGTGAGGTAGACTAAACGTGAGGA
>JBBPKE010000821.1:0-12244 GCA_038089095.1 Tylopilus orsonianus | reverse complement strand
CTTATCCTCAGTAGATGTCAAGCTACTGAGGAAATAAACTAAGAGACTGTAGTAAAGTGTACGCTCTAAGCTTATGTAACGATTACCGTATATGGAAAGCTAAAGCGCGCTGGTCAAATTTACAACAGATTTCAGTGTGAGAATTGAGATCTGAAGACAGCTTGGTCGATCTCTTCTTCTTCTATCTTTACAAAGACTTTTTCCTCATCTTTGAGGTCTGGGACTTGAAGTACTTTGTCTGCAAAGTTCTCAGGGTAATATAGCACAAGGTCATCTAACTCAAGTGCTTGCCTTTGGCCATGAATAGGCTCTGGTGGAGGTAGAATAGGATAATAGTCGAAATCCCCATTGGTATCATTCAGGTTGACTTGTTCTTGTTGGAATCTCTCCCAGAACTCAAGTTTCCTGGAGAGTTGGTCTTTGAGGGCCTGTTGGTAGGCCTTATCTTGTGGGAATCAGAACATCCATATGTAAATGTAAAAAGGTAAACTAAATCTGGAGATCTATATTCCCTCCAGATGACTTCTAGCCAATAGCCTGCTAGACAGTCACTACTAGTGTGAAAAGTGTGGTCATGAGCCACTGAACCAAAGTTCAAAGAAAGTGAACTATAGTAATGGAGTTGGCTTTAACTGCTTAGCACCACTTGAGGTGACTCCCAGGGGGTCTAATGCTAATCCCTGCTCTGTGTTACATGTGGTCTGGGTAGGAATGTGGGTAGAACCTTTTAGACAGCTCCTGCAAGGTGTGAACCTGGAGCAAGCAATGGGGAGGCTTATGCAGGGTTAGATGTTGAAAACACTATATTTTTACCTTTAGAATGATGTTACTTTTTCATGTCACATGACCTATGGCTATGCTAATCATGTGACTCATCACATGACTTGAGGCTGTGCCTCTTAACAATCAAAGGCTGTGTCATGGCTGTGCTATGACATCATAATGACATCATGGTCTAGGCTAGTTCAAACAAACTCATGTATTTAATTACCATCGTAGAATCTTTTGGAATGTTCTATTACTATACCCTTATATAGTTAGTGTGTAGATTCACACACCAGCCCTAAGCTGGTCCATGCACTGGTCTGTACAGTATATATATCTGTCAATGCAACACCCAAAGACTCCAGTTTAGTCTTTGTGGCATTCCAGCTACAACTCTCTCAACTCTTAAAGTTAGCTCTTGATGTAGGCCTACGCTTGTGCAGTACTGTGCAGCTGTCGGCTTCATTAAGACTAAACTACCATTTCCTACTCTTACACCTTACTCTTCACCTGCTGTGTTATATGCGGATCCCAGTGTCAAGGGAATCATAGCTGGACCCCAGGCTTTAGGGGATCTTCTACCACTTTTACCTACTCGCCGTTTGGCATCACTTTTTAAGTAAAACAGTTCAGATAAGGACTTAAAGAGCAGTTTACCCTTAGGGCCTGCTGGGGTCTCCTCACATGGAGATAATCAATTAAAGTTAGCCCCAATACTATAGTTCACTTTCTTGGATCTTCGGATCAGGTGCCCGTGTCACCACTTTTTCACTTTAGTAGTTGCTGCTTGGATAGGCTATTGGCCAAGAGCAGTCAGGAGGGAATGCAGATCTCCTGATATAGTTACATTTTTTTACTTTTACATACAGATGTTTCCCCCACCTTTCCCTTCACTTGAGTCTCTTCCAAGAGCTCTAAGGCAAACAGGCAACTCTTTCGAAGAGGTTGCCATATATTGGGATTGGGTAAATCGAACCCCCAGTCCACTTCTGGATCTACCAATAGATCCCTACTACAACGGGCTTGAGTTTGCAAAACTCGCTCTTCAGAATCCGAAAGAATTTGAAGACAAAGTACTCGATACCAGAGACTTCGAAGAAGACGTTGAGGAATTAACTCCATCAATTAAAAAAGAAAGCGTCTCACCACCCCTCCTACCATTACCAAGTTTTTACATTCTCCTCCCATGACTCAAAGATGTCCAAGATCGACATGGGTCCAATTGCACTGACATGCAAAGAGTTCGAACAAATGCAGCGGGCATTCGCCAACCTAAAAAGAATACTTGAGTGAAACCAGGCTGACACCCAGGACACAAGAAAACAGGTGGAGGAGTTAGAAAGGGCAGGTGTAGGGTCAGCAGGACAAGGAGTGGCAAGCACTATTCCTAAATTTCAGAAGAAGATAGAGCCTGTACCTGATCCAGGCAAATATAATGGCAAATCATTGATGTTTGAGAATTGGTGGACTCACATGAGAGTCTACCTTAATTAAAATCTTGAAGGCTTTCTGACCCTTCAAGATAAAGGCTACAGCATCCTCATGAGAATAGGGGATGCTGAGAAACCAGAAACATATGGAGCACTCACATGGGTGCAAATCAAGATGAAAGAATACAGGACCCCAGACACCAACAGGCAAACACATTGGCCCACCATAGACATGTGAGAAATCAAATTAAGGGCCCGCTTCATGGCAGGCAACCAAAAAGACATCATTTGGCAAAAGATACAAATGTGTCAGCAAGGGCCAAGAGAGTTTGTTCACACTTTCTTGACCAGATTTGGGGGAGTATACGACCCCACAATGATTCCAGAAGAGATGGCAGCACGCTATCTTGAAGAAAACATTGCAGAAGATATCCGAATGCAACTGTTCCTCACAGGAAAAAGGACTCCTGTCTATAACGACTTGAGGGACAACATTTTGCTAATAGGTCAAGCCCTGGAAGCTTTCAAAATGACAAAAGCAAAGAAGAGAGAGGGAGGCACATTTTCCAATAATGCCTACAAAGGGAAAAGCCACAACCCTAATGCAATGGACGTTGACACAGTCAACACAAGGCAAGAGCGTCCTCAAGGATACTTCAATTGTGGGACTAAAGGCCACATGATAAAGGACTGCCAAAAGCCGTCCATGCAATGCCCTGAGTGCAAATTCAGGTAGGGAGGTCACTGCCTTAACTGTTCCAAATATAGGAGAAAATCCATACAAGCAGTGGATTTGGATAATGTGGAGGAAGATGCACTGACAGCTGGACTGTTTTGAATGCCAGAGAGGGCTGTGGTCACTTGGGACAACCGACAGCAGTTGGACATTGCCGCCCTGGTCCGAGGGTTAAACCCGGAACAGGCAATTGCCACACTAAAGGACATGATGGCTCTGGAGAAGAAGGGAAAAGGGAAGGCCAACTGAGGAATCTGGAACCTCAGAAGGCACAAGCGATACCTATAGTGAGTTAAAAATTAAAAATGTAGAAAATGATAAAAAAGGGATCCCATGTAAAGTAGTAGGTGCCAATGGATGCATACCTGTACATAGCACAGATGGAGCTGCGGGTTTCGACGTGTACACCACAGAAAATGTGGTTGTATCCAAGGGGGGAAAAGCACTTGTTGACACTGTAATACAAGTTGCAATTTCTAATGGCTTT
Organism: Tylopilus orsonianus; assembly: GCA_038089095.1. Classification (NCBI taxonomy): domain Eukaryota; kingdom Fungi; phylum Basidiomycota; class Agaricomycetes; order Boletales; family Boletaceae; genus Tylopilus; species Tylopilus orsonianus. Next base: position 8,826 of record JBBPKE010000821.1, on the reverse strand, counting down.
TATGGAAGACTTGCATCCCAATCCAGGCTTGCTTCCAAAAAGTCAATAGAAGTCAGAGCTGGTGTTATTGACTTGGACTATTGAGGAAATGTGTTTGTTCTCTTATTTAATCATAGTCAAGAGGACTTTAGTGTATCAGTTGGAGATAGGATAGCTCAACTGATCATTAAACAGATCGGTACCCAATCCCTGGAGAAAGTTGATGATCTAGGAGATACCAGAAGGGGTGAGAAGGGATTTGGTAGTACTGGAATTCAATGTACCACTTTAACCGAGACTGGGACCCCCTGTGGGCTTGCTGCATGGGAATACAGGCTTAATTCAGTCAAAATAAAAACAAAAAAAGAAGACAATCAAAACCCCCTTGATGTTCCAGATCAAGTCTGGATTAGAAACATAAAGCATCAAAAGGAGCTTATCTTGATGGTCTCTGTCACTCCATCTACTGAAAAGAGAGATATGAGAAAAGTAGATGCCCTGCTGGACAGTGGTGTGAATGGAATGTTCATCAATAAAACATGGGCAAAAAGTCACAATATCCCATTACAAAGATTGGAAAAAGAAATACCAGTCTTTAATGTTAATGGAACCAAAAATTCAGCCGGAAATATTACCCACACGGCAGAATTAATCTTGGATTATGAAGGACACAGAGAACGGATCATCGCTGAAGTAACAGATCTGGGAAAGAATGATTTTATCCTAGGATATACTTGGCTAGAAAAGCATAACCCCTCTATTGATTGGCAAACAGGGGAAGTACATCTTTATCGATGCCCACGTTCTTGTTACCTTCTTTGAGAAAGAATGATCTTCATGAGATCCTTACTGGATAAGGAAATCAACAACGCTCAAGTTGTTTACCCAAAGATAAAAGCACTCGAAAAAGACATTAAAAGAGAGTCAACTGTGGATGAACTGGTGCCACCACAGTACCTACACGAATATTATTCAGTGTTCTCAAAAGGATCCTCAGAGAGGATGCCCTTAAAGAAACCATGGGATCACTGTATCCAATTAAAAGACGGATTTCAACCCAAAAAGGCAAAAGTTTACCCAATGTCTCTGGAAGAATGAGCCAAAGTCAATAGCTTTATTGAGGAGCAATTTCAGAAAGGGTATATTAGTCCATCAAAATCCCCCATGACATCACCCGTTTTCTTTGTGCCAAAGAAAGATGGAAAAAAGCATATGGTACAGGACTACCGGTACCTTAATGAATGGACGGTCAAAAACAATTACCCACTGCCACTGATCTCAGATTTGATTGATCACCTAAAGGGTTCAAAATTGTTTACGAAGATGGATCTTCACTGGGGCTATAACAATATTCAAATGAAAGAAGGAGATGAATGGAAAGTGGCTTTTACAACTTATTGAGGAAGTTTTGAACTGCTCGTAATGTTCTTTGGACAGTCAAATTTGCCTGTAACATTCCAAACAATGATGAATGACATCTTTTATGATATGCACGCTTGTGTTATCGTCTATATGGATAATCTTTTGATTTTTACAAAAACGAAGGATCAGGCGGAACATGATGCAGTTGTCATGGAAGTGTTGAAAAGACTCAAAGAGCATGATCTCTTTGTAAAACCAGAAAAATGTGTTTTCTCCATGGAAAAAGTCGAAATGTTAGGAATGATTGTCACTCCTGAAGGCATTTTCATGGCAGAAGACAAAATCAAAGAAATAATGGATTGGCCGATCCCAAAAACAGTAAAGGGAGTTAGAGGCTTCCTTGGGTTAGCAAACTTCTATAGAAGATTTGTTAATGTAGCGGACAAGCCGCTAGGCTGGCAGTACATGCCAAGCCATGACCATATGTCTCCTTAGAGGACTTATCCCAGGCCACCATCAGAGCTCTTGGTAGAGTATTAGGCGTAATTCCCAATAAGCTAGAACTGGGGTTCTAGCTGGGAGTATTGCAGGTATATATACTACAGGGACCTGTGCACAGACCATGAGGCCGTGCACCTACATATGGTAATACCCCTCGTAGACCTACTGGTACTATACTATATATAGTAGTGTCTGTCCTATCATAACATATCTATAGTCATAGATGCTTAGTCAAGATATGAAGGTATCGGCACTTATCGTAATCATGCTTATGTCCGTGGGTACATATCTGATCTTAGGGCATAGCCCTATATGGAGTTAGTGCTTATGTCATAGCTAACCCTTAGCTAAGGCCACATGTCTGGCAACCACTTAACTAATCCCTATTTCGTAACCATAACCTAGGGTTCCATTCTAGGTTAACTGTGTAATATTTGTTACACTACGCCTGTCCATGGCCGAGATTCCAGATCGGCTAGACTTCAAAGATAGAAGGCGTAGTCACAAAGACTTGATTCTTGTGAGGGTCGTCATATAAAACTTTATCGTATGCGATAGCGATCGCGAATAGTGTGCAGGCTGAGCTTTACCCCATTGTAGAACTTGTTTCTTGGTTGCTTTTAACTTGTTTTTGGTAAAGTGTCGCTAGGCGTATCTTCTTATGGTAAGGTCTTCCGTCATAAGCATAGAAAGCTTCTTCAATGATGGCCGCTTCATCGCAGCTGAAATGTTCAAAGGCCCTTAGGCAAAGAGATCTGAAAAGAATACTAGAACTTGAAGACTTCAAGGAACTTGTGAAAACTAGATGGATATCAGGTTCCGCTTGGATACCTCTAAGGGTACTGGCGCTCCACATTTGACTCCGCTATTCACTTCGTCAATTCTTCATCCATAAGCCATTCTTCAATTCTTCTCTCTCTTCGTTCGTTCATCATCTCATCACTTCCCTTACTACTCCCCCTAAAGCTGGACTCCATAAACGTGTGGAGTGCGACATCCTGGCGCAAACCAGCTTTATCAGAAAAGAGGGAGGAATGAAAAAAATTCCTCATTTTCTGGCTCCATAGATGAGCTTTTCTTGAATGATTGTACTAGCACTTTTATGAGTTGCTGAGCTCGGCATGTATCGTGTCTTCATAAATACACGTTCCTGTGTGCGATCTTGTCTCTACCATGAATCGGATAAGGTGGTTCATTCTTTTTTCATCTTCAGTATGGCTTGAAGGCTTTTGTTGACTCCGAATAAGGCTTAGGTCTTTCACCTTGTATTGAGTGACATCTGCTCATGGATTTCATCATCCGTTTCATCATAGTCTTTTCTTCCACTTTCACGTATGACTCGTTGTCAAAGAAGGTATAAGACGCTACCTCCAGTGTTTAAGAGACTTTGTGGCTTTTCCCTCATCAAGGGGTCTTTTGGCTTTTCTATTGTTTTTGCATCTTCCGGATAACGGCAGTTGAAGCCTCATATAGACTTTTGTGCTTTGGATGTTGTAGCTGGTACAACCGTGGGGACTTATTGCATCGCCCGTCTTCATTAGCTTTAAGCAAGCCTTTTTAGCATAACTTGCTCGGGTTAGGCAGAGAATATAAAGAGGTAAAAGTCCGAATTGACCGTCGGTCTGGTGGATGGTACGGCGTCTAGCTGGTTAGGCCTCTGCCATGGGAATGGGTGTCCAGGTCTACTCTGATCAGGTGTGTGCTCATTATTTAACCTCGTAGAGCTTGCTAATGCGAGGTGAGATCATCTTCTCATACCCGGCTCAGTACTTCGAGCTTCTCCTGGAGATTGTCACATGTCTTTCCAATCTTGAATGCATACCAGGGGGGACAGGTGATTATCCGTAGTAGGGCTTATAGCGACTTGTCGACTTATTGCCTTTCTGTAACCATGGGCTTTCATACCACTTGATTAACCTGTCTCGTATGTTTACCGACGTTGTCATGTCAACAACTACTTGTGACAGCTTCTTTACATCGCACAGTTAAGTGCAGCCATTCCTTTTTGTCGTCACGCCTTTTAGATAACCGGGTGGGCTAATCCGATAGCAGTTTAAGGTCATCGCCTTCATCAGCTGCTAAGGACATGGTAGTTTAACATCATTGCGGACGTCACCTAAATGTAAACTTCTTCTGGGTGCGTTACCCCGCGATAGGCTGCGTCTCTTCATATCTTCTTGTTCGTAACCATACGCTTGTGACACTTGTACCTTATGCACATCCCAACATAAGGGCAGCAGTACAGTGGTGCCATACATGGCTACTCCCCCTAGAGATCGACCTCGTGTGGTCTCTTGCTTGGGGTGAGCAATAACACAGCAGCATATCAGGACATAAGGCTGGGACGTTTGGCCAAGGTGGAGTGGGATTGTTAGTTCTAGCTTAATGTAGCAGACAAGCCGCCAGGCTGGCAGTACGTGCCAAGCCATGACCATGTGCCTCCTTAGAGGACTTATCCCAGGCCACCATCAGAGCTCTTGGTAGAGTATTAGGCATAATTCCCAATAAGCTAGAACTGGGGTTCTAGCTGGGAGTATTGCAGGTATATATACTACAGAGACCTGCACACAGACCATGAGGCCATGCACCTACATATGGTAATACCCCTCGTAGACCTACTGGTACTATACTATATATAGTAGTGTCCGTCCTATCATAACATATCTATAGTCATAGACGCTTAGTCAAGATATGAAGGTATCGGCACTTATCGTAATCATGCTTATGTCCGTGGGTACGTATCTGATCTTAGAGCATAGCCCTATATGGAGTTAGCGCTTATGTCATAGCTAACCCTTAGCTAAGGCCACGTGTCTGGCAACCACTTAGCTAATCCCTATTTCGTAACCATAACCTAGGGTTCCATTCTAGGTTAACCGTGTAACATTCATTACATCTGGGGTGATCATTGTAACACCTTTATTGTCATTTTTGATGTCTTTAGCATGATCTTCCCTTCTTGATAAGGCATCTGCCTTTCCCATGGAGGTGCCTGCTTTCTTTACTAGCTTGAAATTGAACCTTGACAAATACTGTGCCCATCAGGCTTGCCTTCAGTTCAAGTCTTGTCCTTTCATGAAATATTGGAGGTTGTAATGATCTGTCCATATTTCAAATTCATGGTTTGTGCCTTCTAGGTGATGGTGCCATTGTTCTAATGCATTTATTATTACTAGCATTTCTTTATCTGCTATTGGATAATTTCGCTATTCTGGAGTCATTGAGTTTGACACAAATGCTACCAGATGCCATTTTCCTTCAACTTCTTGGGATAAGACAGCCCCTGTTGCATAGTCAGAAGTGTCACACTCCACTCTGAATGGCAGATCTTCATCTAGGTATTTCATTACCAGAGCCATTGTGAACATTTCTTTTAATTGTTCAAATGCTTTTTGTTCTTTTTCTGTCCATTCAAAGAGGCAATCCTTTTTGATTAAGTCATTTAATGGCCTTGCTAATTGGGCAAAATCTTTTCCAAATCTTCAATAGAAGTTTGCTAGCCCTAAGAAACCTTGTACCCCTTTAACATTTGTTGGTATGGGCCAGTCCATAATTCCTTTTATTTTGTCTTCTGACATGTATACTCCTTTGGAGGTTACAATCATCCCCAACATTTCTACTTTCTTGGTCGAGAAGACATATTTCTCTGGTTTTACAAAGAGGTCATTTTCTTTTAACCTCTTTAGGACTTCCTTCATTATCATGCTCTTCTTGATCTTCTGTTTTTGTAAAGATCAAGAGGTCATCCATATAAACAATGACAATCATGTTCATGTTGTAAAATATATCATTTATCATTGTTTGAAAGGTGGCCGGTGAATTTGATTGGCCAAAGAACATTACTAGGGGTTCAAAACTTCCCCTATGAGTTGTGAAAGCTGCCTTCCACTCATCACTCTTTTTCATTCAGATATTATTGTATCCCCATCTTAAGTCCATCTTTGTGAACAGCTTTGATCCCTTCAACCAGTCTATTAGATCTGAGATCAGCAGTAAGGGGTAGCTATTCTTCTCTGTCTATTCATTTAGATATCTGTAATCTTGTACCATTCTCTTTTTTCTGTCTTTCTTTGGTACAAAGAATACTGGGGACATTTGGGGGGACTTTGATGGTCGAATATATCCCTTCTTTAATTGCTCATTGATGAAAGAGTCTACTTCTGCTCTTTCTTCTGGTGACATGTGGTAAACTTTCACCTTTTTAGAAACAAATCTTTCTTTTAGCTTAATGCAGTGGTCCCATGGCTTTTCCTTTGGCATTCTTTCCAACAATTTCTTTGAGAATACGTCATAGAATTCATGGAGATATTGTTTTGGGACCAATTCCTCTACAGTTTTCTCTCTTTCAGCTTTTTTTGGCTTTTCTAAGGCTTTGATTACTGGAAGCATTATATCCAGGTTTTCCATTTCTTGCTGGATGAGGGTCTTTAAGAATACCATTTGATCCCTTAACAGGTAGCACAATCTTGGACATCTGTGCATTTTTATGCTTCCTGTTGTCCAGTCTATTTCTGGATTATGCTTTTCTAGCCATATATATCCTAGGATGAATTTGTTTTTTCCCAGATCAGTGACTTCTGCAGTAACCTTTTCCCTATGTCCTTTGAAATCCATTATTAATTCAGCTTGGTGGGTTATGTCTCCTGCTGAATTCTTTGTTCTATCGACATTATAGACTTGCATAGGTCTTGCTAATTCTATTACTGGAATCCTGTTTTGTCTTGCCCATGTTCTATCTATAAACAGTCCATTGGCTCCACTATCTAGGAGCACTTTAACCTTTCTCATTTGTAACTTTTGAGTTACCAGTGTGACATTGACTTCTAAGCAGAGTTCTTTTTTCTGCTTTATGTTGCAGATACATAGATGGTCTGGGAAATCCATCTCTTTATTCTTTTTGACTGAATTAAGCCTGCATTCCCATGCAGCAAGCCCATTTTGGGACCCAGTCTCAGTTGTTCTATGATTACTTTGAGAAGGACTATCACTTTTCATTGTGCTACAACCTGTACTTCCAAACCCTTTCTCACCCCTACTGATTTCATCAAGCTTCTCTACCTGTTCCAAGGGTGCAGTATAGATCTTTTCAATGATCAATTGGGCGCATCATGTAACGATTTCACGGCTTAGTCAGCTTTTGCATCACGTGACTGTGTCACTTTCTTGCCTAAGCTCTGTATAGTATCAGACTTCTAAAGACTTAGTTCCTCATGAGAGTACTGGATCTACCAGCATGAGCTAAGATCATATTACGTAATTCCTTTGTAGCTCGAGTCATCACTCAGGAATTCCATCAATTATTTAATTAGTACTAATGGGAATACGCCTCATGTAGTTCATTTCCGTGCTGTGCACGATGGCAGTTAATTACCACTTGACAGCGACTTCGCTTCCATTAGATAGAAGCCAGTGCCTCATGGCAAACCTAGATAGCAGGCATTAAACCTTGTTACCTAGCAGATTATTGATGCTGTGCATCACCTTAGTCAGTAGATACGATAGAAGCATATCTTTAGTCATAGTAGTATAGTAAGCAGCTTTGTACTGAGTATATAGTCTGCAATGCGACAAGCCCAAGAACTCCAGACTAGTTCTTGTGGCATTATCAGCCTCATTCTCTAATCTCTAAGCTAGTATCAGTGGGCTTGAAGCTAGACACCATATGGTGAAGGCTGAGAGCTTCATTAGAACTAGTTTTCTTCGCTTCACCCCCACCTTGCTACCCTCTTATCGATTGCTGATTGTAAAACGGTAGCTACAGCCGGACCCAAGGCTTAACAGGACTACTTTACCATTATCTTTGCCTGGGCACTACTGCCTGTGTACTTTTTCCTTCTTAAGTAAAGCAGCCCAGATAAGGGCAAAAGAGTGCAGTGTACATTAGGGCGCTGTAAGAGGTACCCTCAAGTGGGTTTAATCGGATTGACATCCGCCTCTACCTACCTACTTTCACCTTCAAAGGATCTTCAGATCAGAGGCTCATGACCTCGCTTTTCTCATTAGTAGTGACTGTCTGGTAGGCTATTGGCCAGAAGTTGTCAGAAGGGAACGAAGTTCTCCTGATCTAGTTTACATTTTTACCTTTACCTTATGGATGTTCTGCTCTCCCCAAGACCCCACCTATCAAGAGGCTCTTCGAGCCCAACTCTCCAGGACACTCGAGTTCTGGGAGAGATTCGAGCTTGATCAAGTTGACCCCAATGATACAAACAGGGACTTCGATCATTACCCAACACCGCCACCCCCTGAACCAATTCAGGGAAGAAGAGAAGCTTTAGACTTCGAAGACTTGGTACTCTACTACCCAGAAGACTTCGAAGACGAAGTACTAGCTATTCCAGACATTGAAGACAAAGAGGAAGTCTTTATAAAAGTAGAGGAAAAAGAGATCGACCAAGCTGTCATCGGATCTCAACCACCTATCACCTGAAACCCCCGCCTCATCCCCTACGTTCTCCTCCTCAAGTTTAAAAATGTCAGGAGATCCCTCAGGAAGCGCCAGCATTGACAACTTGCGAAGAGCAGTTGACAATTTATTCAAGAGGGTCACTACCCTTGAAAAGGAAAAACATGAGCTGGAAAAAGCCGCACAAGGAGCGGAAGGGTCTACCAGGACCTTTGTTAAGAAAGTTGACCCCTATCTGGACCCAGGAAAGTTTGATGGGAAGGCGAGCAACTTTGAGAATTGGTGGACCTCGATGCAAATGTACTTATTGAAGCAGCTGCTTCATGGGTAACCTAATGGTAACCCTAGGTTAGGGGTACAAATAAGGGATTAGCTAAGTGGTTATATGCTTACGTCAGTGCTAGCCAAGAGGGTTAGCCAGCTTACGACATAGCTAAAGGGTTAGAGCTTACATAAGGGCTCTAGACCACTGGTATAAAGGAAAGCCGGTTTCCTGGACATTACCCATGGACTCTCACATAACGAGGCCGATACTAATGTATCTTTAGTAATGGGGCATGACTCATAGTCCGCTGCCT
>JBBPKE010000820.1:0-12280 GCA_038089095.1 Tylopilus orsonianus | reverse complement strand
GTGCAGGTACGGGTACATGCGGCGGGTTAGTGAGGGTACTGGGCGGGCTTGCGGACCCGTGGGTATACCCTGATGGATTGTTAGCAGTACCCATACTCGTACCCGTTCATACCCGTGCAGATGCCTATTCCTTGTGCTTAACGAGGAGAAGAAGGGGTCTTCGCGCGTGACGTGACTGAGAAAGTAAGCAAAGTAGAATGGGACAAAAATAGGCAGGATGAGAGGTGGAGGCGTCGGGAGAGCTTACATCAGCACATACCTTTCGCCCCGCGAACGGCATAGTACCAACGTCCAGTCCACTTCTACAATAGCCCACAACAAAAAAGATGGGTAGCAAATCGAATACCCTCCGGGGCGCCAGTGCTTCCAAGTATGCGTTTGGTCTTGCGGAAGAAGAACAAGTGGTATGTGACAAATCCAAGTGTCCCCAGCATACCATCTGAGTAGCACTGCGCCTAGACACCAGTTAGGTCAGAAACGACGTCACCCTGTAACGTCATCCTCTTCGGCGAGACGGGGGTCGGGAAATCTTCTCTTATTAACCTAATTGCGGGTCAGCAGCTTGCAGAAACATCCGCCGATGTCCGGGGTTGTACAGCCCAGCCAAGGCACTATGATATCACCTTCTCCCTGGCATCTACTGGGTCCCAGCCCAGGTTTGGGACCGAGTCCAAGCCTCAGCCAATCACTGTTTCGCTTTGGGATACTGCTGGATTGGGCGAAGGCACACAAGGCACCGTTCCAGCTAGTAGATCGGTCAAGCAGCTTAAGCGCCTCCTCCGAACACTTGCCCACACCACTGAAGGCATCCATCTTTTGCTCTTCTGTGTCCCTGGCACTCCACCCAACCGAAGAATCAAGCATTACTATGATCTCGTCTATTCCAGCCTGTGCAGAAAGAAAGTGAAGATCGTGCTGGTAGTGACTGGGCTAGAGAATAGGCCAGATGAGATGGAAGGTTGGTGGACGGAAAACGAAGGGCAGGTACGAGGGCTGGGGATGTATTTTGACCAACATGCGTGCGTGACGACAGTTGAAGCTACAGAAAATAATGGAGTGAAGGGCGAGGAGAAGAGGAAGCTCGAGTCGCAGAAACGCTTGCGAGAACTTTTGGTAGAGTTCACCGGAGCCAACATAAGTCCGTGGAAAGTCAACGACTCCTGGAATTCGATGGCTGTCTCGATTCGTCGTGGTTTTTTGCGTATTCGCGAGGTTGTTAGGTCTTTCCCAGTTTTTCATGACTCTCGGGGAATTTCTTTAGCAAAATCAGCTTCAAATACCTAGCATTCAAACATGTATGTAAACTCGCCCTGTATTTTCTGGTTGAATTATTTTCAATGCCCACGTGTTATCGCTTCTCTGATTGGTTTAAGACCAAAGAAATACCAAGACTGTTAAGTTAATTCGGCAGCGGAATCACAGTAATGGTATCTCGATCAAACACCCCTTTCATTTCCAGCACATGACTTGTCATGTAAAGTTACTGTCAAGTTCTTGATCTGCTAGAGTTCTGATGTCACATCCACTATGTGGCCAGTAAGCAGATGGGAACATCAGTCCCAAAGAAACATCAATACTCACAGTTCTTTAATTAGCCTGACAAGTGAATGTCAGCAAAGGCACTGCTCTCCTCCCAGGAGAGTTGAGATAATGTTCATAAACTTGCCATGCAAAGCTCTTGCTCACAATCCATCCATGACCACGCACAGCTGATCCCTGAATTCTTGACAACTTCTGCATTCCTGATATTGGTCGGAATAGTCTCGTAGGTAATCTCAGCACCACACATTTCAAGGCTACTCACCATCAAGACATGGTCACCATTCTTAAGCAGTTGACGCACGGCACTGTTATATTAGGATGAACTTCAGCCAATGAGTTTGGATCGACTGTCAACCATTGACAATGTAGGAGCACAGCGTGAGCATATTGTGCGTATACCCAACGTGGTCTGTTGTCACAGGGACAGCACAACGCTGGTCGTCAGCTACTGGCAATGTGTAAAATTACACAACAAAGGTATCATGAAACGTACTAAAAAATAGGTCGGTGGAATCCTTACAGCTCCAAACAAAGCATGCAACTCACGGATGAAGCTCTCTTTCGAACGTAGCATGCAAACTGCTGAGGCAATTGTTTTGATGCAGATTCCTATGAATGCTTCGACCTAACCCTGGATTCTCTGCATTAGTATGCTGGTTCACTTATCCCCTTCGGAACGAACTTTTTTGGCTCTTTTGAACATAGCATCAGCGCCCTAAGCAGGTTCCAGAGATGACTTTGAGTCTGAGTCTCCGTGAAGATGAGCCCCAGACGTAAACAGAAGTGCAGCCGCTTGGTTCTGTGAACCTTTCGAAATGTATATAACTTGCTTATTCGTGCGTCATGATGGTAGCTTGGGGAAAAGGTGGGAATATTGCCTGACCAACAAGTTCAAATAATACTTCGCAGTCTCCGATCTCACGCCTAGTAGGTCGCCCCCTGATGAATGTGGCTCGTTGTTTCCCCGGCCCATCGCCTATGCCACGCTGGTTTGGACAGCTACCCGACATATGAATGGCTTGTGTGTAGATTTGCAAGTCAATCCAAGTCGCGACTGCACAGGTACAGAACTTTGTCCATTGCCAGCGATCGAGCTGCGCCACTTAGTGGATCAGGTCCTCTGCTTCATGGCAAGGAATGCACTTGGTGTCGCTGTTCTGCAGTGATGTAACTTATTTCTAGACAGACGGTTGGTACCTGGTGTTCGCATCGTTGTCTCTGAATCCTCCCACTATATACCTTCCTTCATATGTCCAATCACAAGCGTCTGCCCTATAATGACTTTCACATCATAACCGCCTCTTATTCTCTCTCGCACATATCGTGCGCGGACAGACAGATGAGTGCTCTTCATCCAGCGAGCTTGCGAGCGCCCAACATAAAACAAGTCCTCGGTGCCTGTGGCGTTCCGAAGGCTCGGCCCGGCCCGCATCCTCTTTTTAACACTCGCCGCTCTCCTTGGCTTTGTACTATATAACAACGGACCAGCGCACTTACTTCTCCCATTGTCGTGGGTCCGTTCAAGTTGTGCCGCTTTCCCGTGAACGCCTCGGAATGACCCTGGCTTTGCATACGACACCGAAGGTCAGACATCCCCTCTCCCGTTTCTCATATTCACTCACACCCACAGAATGTAAGAATACCTTTGTGTGGCTGGGCGTGACTTGTCAGGTGCGGGACTCTCGCCGGTTTCTCTACCCACGTCCCCAGGCAATCCTCGCCCGTCGCCTTCGCAGCACCGTCCCCCAGATTTGGCGGCATGCTCACGATCAGAAAGCATCCACGACGCTCTAGCTCACAGGTTTGTATTTATTGTTTTCCTGCAGGACGAGGAACCGTGGGCACTCTATTCCCATCTCTGTGGGTATATGATGCGATGGCATGTTCCGCTCGAACACATGATGCCCCCCAGCGAGCGAGGCGCCGGGTGTACCGATAACGTTTTCGATCACTGGTTTTCCCACCTTGAAATGAAAAAAAAACTATTCCATCTCGCTGTACTCGGTGTTGCAGATGGTGCAGAACATACTGGCCTCGACCTAAACCTAGATGCACGTTATGCAGCTATGCGCCAGATTTTTGTTCTTTCAAACACTTGTCAATCAATTGCGCCTTGAACACTCCTTTTTTGCGTTCCTGCTTCGGTGCGTGACGTGCAACATACGCCTACACTCAGTGCCTACCCGTGCTCCCAACGGCGTTGCCCTGCTTATCATATGGTTAATTTAGCTCTGTCATCCCTTCCAAGCACTCCATCGCGTTGAAGGCCTCGAGGAATCTCCTGCGCTCGTACGCTCTCATTGCCGTCCCGCTGCACTCGTACAACGATCGCGCGCTGCTCCGGTAATGCTGTCCGGTGTAGTCAGGCATGTATGGGGTTGCGTAAGGAACCCATGGAATTGATGCGGGACGAAACCAAGGATGCTTCTTGAGGCGTCGAAGTCGACGTCAGGCAAGGACTCGTGGGACAGTGGTGGGGGGGATGCTATGTACGCGTGGTCGAGATGGGAAGGAACTACTTAAAGGGGGGTTTAGTGGGACTCACCCATTTCGAGGCAATGACACGTGGTTCGACGGCAATTGGTGTGATCATGGCCAGCCCCGATTACTTTTCAACCCGATCGATTTAATTCGGGCGGGTTTTTCTTTCACTAGATGCGTTTATGTGGACCGTTTTCCAGGAAGACCATCCTCTGAATATTGCCTTGTCCAAGAGGTTACATGAATGGGCAGCCAAGTGCTTACCTATTGGTGCGACCTAGTACACAAGGCAGCTGTATGTTCACCTCGCACATAGAAGGTGGTGGAGGTGCTACTGGCTACTTCGTTCGGTCCCCCTGGTGTAGTACTGGTTCCTGTTCGAGCGGACATTTGGCATGACGAATTGTCACGCAAATGGGTCGTGTGCTTTTATCTCATCTTGCTCATCACCCGCATGGTGGATTCGCCTATCCCGCGGTCCTTCGAGTCCTTTGGGAGTGACGAGGGCGAACTCGTGCCCGTCCCCGTCCCCGCACTTGGTTTCGTAATGCATACAGGAGATGGCGTGACCTGGGACAGCACGGCGCAGTCCATGACACTCATGCGTGTGTCCCCGTTGTCGGCCCCGCAGCTCACTCTCCTGCCAACCATGGCTGTTCACTTAGTAATGCGAGTAGGCAATGGGACAGGGAGTCCGGATGATGTTTGCCATGTCAAAATCCCTTCCAGAGACCAAAACGTCATGTCTGAAGATGAGGTGCGCAGACGGTCGAGGGTACATTGTCGGTTGCTCGTTAATCGGTATGATGCATGCCGTTGTAGAAGAACGTCACTTGCATCTCTGAACCACTTTCTGGGCGCCACTATTACTGGTGGAAGTGTGGATGATGTGCGTCACGTAGCTGTCAGAAAGGTGGACGTCTTCCTCAACCGTGCGCTTGAAAGATTGCGTTGATCCAGCCAGAGCCTATGATATGCTTTTTGTGATGAGAAAGTGTCTTGATATCTGCTGAGACATCGGTAACTGACGCAGCACGGACACGTCAGTGAAGTGCTCACAGCCTGCAGGACCATTACCCTGCTCCCCGGTGCGTCACAATATTGTCGCAGACAAATCTTGTGCCCTTTACCATGTTACTTCCCAACACCGGCCGACAACAGAGCAGTTGGACCTTGATATGGTGGCGCCTTCCCTCGAGGTGGGCATACAGAGCACAGACACCAAGCCCGTTGGCGCAAAAAGAGGCACGGACTGGAGGCTGGGAGCAATCAATATCCACCTGCGAGGCGTGTCGTCGGCCTCGCTCATCACTATAGGCTCACTAGGCCCTATTCCCTATGAAATCCATCAATGTTTTAAAATACTCGAGTTACTTGGATAGGGAATCTGGCAGTAGATAGGGTACAGGAAATAATGGCACTTGTTTATGTTATTGTTGTTGCTTATTTGCTAGGCGTCTCCAACCACGGCGTACTGCAACACTCGACACTCTACTCGACGTCCAGGGACCCGCGTATCCTCAAGACATGTCTGTGCGTGTTTTCCTTTTTTCACCGTTGCCATTCTTGCATCTTGCGTGAGCTGGGGTGGTTTGACAGGAGTGCAGGGTGGATGGACGTCGAGGTGCTCGGATGAACTGACACGACTTGCAGACATCCAACTTTCAACGATTCGTCGAGGTGGGACGAGGTCTGTCGCGCCCAGCTATCTTGTGTGTCCGCATGCTCATCTGCCGTAGTCGTCCTCCTCAACTCTGGTCCATCTGCCGGCAACATCGCCGTCATTGCCGAAATCATCGACCACAACCGGGTAACGAGCCCTCCTCTGCGTTCGCACCCTCGCTGATCCCGTCCCAGGCCATCATTGACGGCCCCACCACCTCCGTGCCCCGCCAGCCCTTTCCTTACCGCCATCTATCACTGACGCCGCTTTGCCTCACCAAGCTGCCCCGTGGAGCTGGCTCGGGCGTTATCCGCAAATTGTTCGAAAAGGAGGGCATTGTCGCCAAGTGGGAAGGCTCGACGTGGGCAAAAAAGCGGGCTGCCGTTCAAAAGCGACGGTCGCTAAACGACTTTGCGCGGTTCGAGGTCATGCTGGCAAAGAAGGCGAGGCGGGACGTCGTTCGCAAGGCCCTGGCAAAGGCGGCCAAGGCATGACGGGGTTTCTTTAGGCTACGAAAACGATACATTGCGTTGTTTATGCCCATGAATATAGCACCATGCAGCACGCCACCGATTGCCATTTCGAGCGTGTCGTCGCGCAGAGGGTCTCCTCGAGATCACCACCGCCTGCAAGATGCCCGTCGTGCAGTTTGCCCCGTTTGCGTCGCTCGTGCAGCCTGCGTTTTGGCACGAACTCACCCAACTCAAGATCGACGTCCTGCGCTTGTCCGACGAGTCGCTCTCGCTCGCTGGCTCGTACTCGGTCGGGCGATCCATCAGAGACCGCGAGACCGGCCAAGATGTCGCTCTGGGATGCAATCTTACCCTCGGCGCGGATGCATTCGACGAGACTCCGACGTGCGTGTCCATCGTCCCCGATCGGCCCCCCTCACCTTGCATACAGCGTCCCCGCTCTGTCCGTCTCCGTACGTGCCGTGTTCAAAAACTACAACACGATCGAGGACTTCAAGGCCGCCGATAAGGCTGCCCTATTCAACGCCGTCGCAGACGAGGTGTGCCATGCCCATCGTCCCCTGTGTCACACTCACCCGATACAGATGTGGGCGAGCATCGTCGAGCGCAGGGACGCCTCGAAGCTGAACCAGTTTCTCCTCATCACGTTTGCCGATCTCAAAAAGTACCAGTATTACTACTGGTTCGCGTTCCCCGCGTTCGTCGCCAAGCCTGCCTGGGAGACGGCAGAGAATGGCTGGAAGGCCGCCGAGGAGGAGCTCAGTGGGCCCCAGGTGACGTCTCGCATGCACGCGCGCACACGCCCGTCTAACCATCGCTATAGCTCACCTCGATCTTTGACGCGCTTCGTGCAGACACGAAACCGTACTTTATTGTCAAGCTGACCGGTGGTTCGGCAGAGGTGCACGCGATCGAGCAAGCTGACGCGCTCATCCCGAGTGGCGACGCGGTGCGTCTCGTTCCATGCTGTCGCGGCCCACTTTCAAATATACGCCACAGATTGTCGGTTTTTTGGACCCCTCTGGTTCTCCCGAGAACCCGGGCTGGCCGCTCCGAAATCTTCTCGCGTACCTTCATACCCTCTATCCATCCCATTGCGCTTCTCTCCGCGTTCTCTGCTGGCGCGACGGCGACCTTCCATCATCTGGAAAACCGTGGAAATCTCGTTTCGGCATCGTGTCACACCCGGGCAGCAATGAACCTACCATCAAGCCCGCCGCCCTCGGCTGGGAGCGCCATCCGACGACCAACAAACTCAGCGCGCGCATGGCCGACTTGGCACCCATGATGGACCCAACGAGGTATCCAGTGTCGTTTCGTTCTGACGCGTCGCTCATGCGCCACAGACTTGCGGACCAGGCTGTCGATCTGAACCTCAAGCTCATGCGCTGGCGCATTCTCCCTGCGCTCGACCTCGACAAGGTCGCTTCGACCAGATGTTTACTTCTCGGTGCAGGCACACTCGGGTGCTATGTGGCCCGTACGCTCATGGCGTGTGCCTTTCTTTCCATCCCATACATCCTGCTAACCTGTCAGATGGCAGGGCTGGGGCGTCCGTACGATCACGTTTGTCGATTCGTCCCGCGTCTCCTTTTCCAACCCCGTCCGCCAGCCCCTGTTCGAATTCGAAGACTGCCTCAATGGGGGTAAACCCAAAGCGGCCTGTGCAGCCGACCGGCTCAAGAAGATCTTTCCTGGTGTCGTACGTGTCCTCCTTGTGAGCATACATGGGCACGTATGTACTGACGGCCCTATTTGAACTAGAATGCGACAGGCTACCAATTCTCAATACCCATGCCCGGACATCCGATACCCCCGACGTCGGTCGCACAAGCGCAGAGAGATGTCGAGCAGCTCGAAACATTGTTCGACACTCACGATGCAGTGTTTTTACTCATGGATTCACGCGAGAGTCGGTGGTTGCCGACCGTGCTGGGCGCGGCCAAGGGGAAGGTGTGTCCCGGCTTGGTTGGTGATGACATTGGACGACGCCAGGACTGATGCATGACAGATCGTGTTGAATGCGGCGTTGGGCTTTGATACCTACCTCGTGATGCGCCATGGTGCGCGTGCCACCGCCGTGCAACCCGATTCGAGTCCAAACGCGCAGCGGTTGGGGTGCTATTACT
Source organism: Tylopilus orsonianus (assembly GCA_038089095.1). NCBI lineage: Eukaryota > Fungi > Basidiomycota > Agaricomycetes > Boletales > Boletaceae > Tylopilus > Tylopilus orsonianus. The sequence goes on along the minus strand of JBBPKE010000820.1, from coordinate 3,992 downwards.
GTAACGATATTGTTGCACCTGCAGACGTGAGTATCCACGTGCCCGATGACGGTAGTTTATCTGACAACTCCCCAGTCTCTATCTGACCGGACGCTTGATCAAATGTGTACCGTTACCCGACCGGGACTGGCTTCGATCGCGTCGTCGACCGCCGTCGAGCTCCTCGTGTCATTGTTGCAACACCCAGACGGGTGAGCCACAGCGATTTTTTTCTTTTCTTTCTACCGCTGCCCATCTCACGCCGTCTGCGCATGTAGGATCCATGCCCCGCCTCCACCGCCCCAATCCCACGCCGATACTGCCGACCCCGCCTCGGCGTCAAGCAGCGTCCTCGGCCTCGTTCCGCACCAACTCCGGGGTTTCTTGGCCCAGTTCCGAACGCTGTTAATCACGGGCGCTGCGTACGACAAGTGTACGGGGTGCAGCGAGACAGTCGTCAGGGCATACGAGCGTGAGGGGTTTGAGATGCTACTGAAAGCGTTCAACGAGACAGGATATTTGGAGGGGTTGACGGGGTTAGACCAGTTGTATGATGAGGGGGATAAGGTTATGGAGAGTGTGGATTGGGAAGAAGAGGAGGAAGAGGGGGCTTGAAGACGAGCATACTTTTTTAGTCTCGCGGCGCGTGCGTTTGATTTTTTTAACGTTTGAGAAGGGAATGCTCGCCTTTGGGGCCCTTTGATGGATGCAAGTACCGTGTGGGGGATGTCTCATGCGAGGTGTCCAACTATGATAGCGGTCGAGGTGTACGAGGCGCGACTGACGGAGAACCCTCGATCGCAGCATCCGACGAGGCTGATGTCTTGCTCGCGGAGTGTGGTCACGACGGTCGGTTTTACCAGCAAAGTCCCTGCCTGACATATGTCTCGTCCTCGGTGTGGTAAATTAACTCTTGTAACGTAAACAGGCGACAAATTAAGTTAGCGTGGGCTGCGTACGAACAAAAATAAGGCAGCTAACACCATCCTCGCCGGGACGTGGACGACGACGACGACGACGACGCTCGAATGGACTCGGAAGAGTCGTTTGCCCGCCTCGTGCACAGCGCGAACCCCGCAGCGAATGCCCGATCGCTGTACCCCCCGACGGCCGCGATGGACCCGTTCTTCGACGATGACGACGATCTCCTCGGCTCAAATGTCCACCCGGCGATGCACTCGCAGGAGAGCGGGCTCCCTCTCGCACACGCCGCAGCACCCCCTGCCGGTCTTGGCCCCTCCACCACCTCGCTTCCCCGCACAGGCCAACCACAGGGCTGGGCCGACGACGCCTTCCAGGGCAGCGCCTCCTTTCCCGGCCTCGTGTCCACACCAAAGACACCCGGCCCGCGCAGACGCAACAAGTGGAGATGGCCATGGCAGAGACCACCCGCCCCCACCGGCGAGCGTGTCATCGCACTCGGCAACCCCGTCATGAACGAGGACTTTGGCGACAACTTTGTCTCGACCAGCAAGTACAACTCGGTCACCTTTCTGCCCAAGTTCCTCAAAGGTAACCCGCTGCTACCCATTTGTCCCGGTACTCACCGCGCCAACAGAGCAGTTCTCCAAATACGCCAATATCTTCTTTCTCTTTACCGCTTGCATTCAGCAGATACCAAATGTCTCTCCCACAAATCAGTACACCACCATCGTTCCACTCGCAGTCGTTCTCGCAGCGACTGCCTTCAAGGAGCTTCAGGAAGACCTCGTCCGTCTCTCCCTCTTTCCCGGCGTCACGTCTCATTTTCCCGTAGAAACGACACCAATCCGACTCGGAGCTCAACTCCCGCATCACCAAGGTGCTTTCCCCATCTGCTACCTTTGAACCGCGTAAGTGGAAGGACATTTGTGTCGGAGACGTCGTTCGCCTCGAATCCGACGAGTTCATCCCTGCCGATCTCGTGCTCATTTCTTCCTCTGAACCGGAGGGCCTTTGTTTCATCGAGACCTCCAACCTCGACGGGTATGTCTCGTTTTGTTTCTGGCCGACCACGCTCACGCCTACACAGTGAAACCAATCTCAAAATCAAACAGGCATCCCCTTCTACCGCCGTCCTGACATCTCCCACCCTCGTTGCATCCCTACACGGTTCTCTCCGGTCCGAGCAACCGAACAATTCTCTGTATACTTACGAAGGCACTCTCGAGCTCCTCTCCGACGCCGGCGTCCCTCGCCAAATCCCCCTTGGTCCAGACCAAATGCTCCTGCGTGGTGCACAACTACGAAATACCCCCTGGATATATGGCATCGTCGTATTCACAGGACACGAAACAAAGCTCATGCGGAACGCGACGTGAGTGTCCACCCTCTCCATGGCGACGTCTTGGTTACGTGTTGCATATTATTAGGGCTGCGCCGATCAAGAGAACCGCAGTAGAGAAGCAGGTCAATGTGCAGATCATCTTCCTCTTTGGGTTTCTACTTGCCTTGTCTGTCGGATCCACGATTGGTGCGAGCATCAACACGGTAAGTTGGTCATGGAACTGTCATTGCGGTCATTCACGGCTTGAATCAGTGGGTCCTCTCTAGCTCACAGTGGTATCTCTTTGAATCTAGTACATTTGCGGGAAGAGGTCGGTCGTCTTTCTTCGTCGCAGCCTTGTTCTGACCCGGAGTCTACCAGCCAAAACGTTTGCAGAAGGTTTTTATGACGCTGATCCTCTGGACCTAAACTAACTAGATTACAACAGACATTCTCACTTTCATCATTCTTTACAACAACCTGATTCCCATCTCGCTCATCGTCACCATGGAAGTTGTCAAATTCCAACAAGCAGCACTCATCAACTCGGACCTCGACATGTACTACGCTCGGACCGACACTCCTGCTCTGTGCCGCACCTCGTCACTCGTCGAAGAACTCGGCCAAATCGAGTTCATCTTTTCCGACAAGACAGGCACATTGACGCGAAACGAGATGGAGTTCAAGTGTGCGAGCATCGGTGGGGTGGTGTACGCCGAGGAAGTGGATGAGAGTCGGAAAGGAGATCCGGAGACGGATGGGGATGGCGCAAAAGAGAGCTGGCGGACGTTTGAAGATCTGAGGCAGGTGCTCAAGGGGACAGGGGCATCCACGTCGGGCTCATCGACGTACGTGGGATCTGCCATGTCGTCGTCGTCGAGCAAACTATCCAAGAACCCATTTGAGGCCGAGGGGATGGAAATGAGCGACGAGGCGACCACGTTGAGAGAACGAGAGGTTGCACACGAGTTTATGAGCCTTTTGGCGGTGTGTCATACGGTCATTCCGGAGATGAGGGACGGCAAGACGCATTATCAGGCGAGCAGTCCGGATGAGGCGGCGCTCGTGACCGGGGCCGAGTTGCTTGGGTATCAGTTTCACGTACGTGGTGGTTCCATTTTCGTAGTGCTTGTTCCTGATCGGCGGCGTGGACAGACGCGCAAGCCCAAGTCGGTCCTTGTCAATGTGCAGGGACAGGCAGTCGAGTACGAAATTTTGAATGTGTGCGAATTCAACTCGACACGGAAGCGCATGTCCACGATCGTGCGTGCACCAGATGGCAAGATCAAGCTGTACTGCAAGGGCGCAGACACGGTCGTGTTGGAGCGATTGGGAAAGCATCAGTTATTCACGGACAAGACGCTCACGCATCTGGAGGTACGTTCGTCTCTGCCCAGTGCTTCTTTATTTGGACCCACCACGACGTCGACGGGGGTAGGACTATGCCACCGAAGGCCTACGCACGCTCTGCATTGCCTACCGCGAGATCCCCGCTGCCGAGTATGCCCAGTGGGCGCAAATCCATGTGCAAGCGTCAGCGACGATCAATGGGCGTGGGGAAGCACTGGACCAAGCTGCCGAGCTTATTGAAAAAGACATGTTTTTGTTGGGGGCAACGGCGATCGAGGACAAACTTCAAGACGGGGTTCCGGACACCATTCATACGTTGCAGAGCGCCTAAGATCTAAATGGGCCATGGAGAGCCAAACTTTGTCTCCAATCACGAACTCTGTTGGCAATCTTTGGCTACGAACCCACATGATCATCT
>JBBPKE010000818.1:0-12287 GCA_038089095.1 Tylopilus orsonianus | reverse complement strand
CGCCAAGAGCGCGTGATGCTCGCCGCGCGGCGCGCCGCCTCGCAGCAGGGCTGGCCACCGTTGCACCACGTATCGGCGATACAAGGGTTCCCATGTCACTCCTCGAAAAAGGCGCATACATAAACTATCAACGCATCGAAGACAACCTCTCCATCGTCCGTGAAAGGTGCTCGGTCCTCGTTTGTCCTATCGTGGACCGCTCGCTGATGCCCTGTCGGACGCTAGGTTGCGCCGCCCGTTGACATTGTCGGAGAAGATCGTCTATGGCCATTTGGACGATCCTCACAGCCAGGATCTCGTCCGAGGCGTCAGCTACCTCAAACTTCGTCCTGATGTATGCCTATCCATCTGTTTCACTCCCAGTTTAGTCATGGCTTTGTAGCGTGTAGCATGCCAGGATGCGACTGCCCAGGTACGCTCCCGATACGTCACGACACCGATGTATGCATGCTTACGTAATATAGATGGCGTTGTTGCAATTCATGTCGGCCGGTATGGACACTGCTGCCGTACCCACTACCGTCCACTGCGACCACTTGATCGAGGCTCAAGTGGGTGGTGTCAAGGATCTGGCTCGCGCCATCGACATCAACAAGGAGGTGTACGATTTCCTGGCAACGGCCACCGCCAAGGTGGGTAACTTGCTCGCCATATAATTTGTCTGAGATGCAAGTCGTGCAGTATGGTCTCGGCTTTTGGAAACCTGGCTCTGGCATCATTCACCAAATCATTTTGGAAAATTATGCCTTCCCGGGTGGCCTTATGATTGGTACTGATTCACACACACCTAATGCCGGTGGTCTCGGAATGGTTGCTTGTGGTGTTGGTGGCGCTGATGCAGTCGACGTTATGGCTGGTATTCCTTGGGAGCTCAAGTGTCCCAAGGTCATCGGTGTCAACCTTAGTGGCAAGATCGGTGGATGGACGACACCTAAAGGTAGATTGTTTTTCCGGTCTTTGTATTCGTATTGCTTATTGCATCGTGTCAAAGACGTCATCCTCAAGGTTGCTGGTATTCTTACTGTCAAGGGTGGAACCGGTGCCATCGTCGAATACCACGGTTCTGGCGTCGAGTCCCTCTCTTGCACGGGCATGGCTACCATCTGCAACATGGGTGCTGAGATTGGCGCTACTACTTCCCTCTTCCCTTTCAACAACCGCATGGTCGATTACTTGAACGCAACTAAGCGTTCAGAAATTGCACAGTATGCTCAGCGCTTCTCGCACAACCTTCAAGCTGATGCAGGTGCCGAGTACGACCAAGTCATCGAGATCGTGCGTGCCTACTTTTACCACTTAGTCCACGTCTGACCATGTTGGAACAGAACTTGTCCGAGCTCGAGCCTCATATCAATGGTCCTTTTACTCCCGATCTTGCCACCCCTCTCTCCAAGTTTGCCGAAGAAGTCAAGAAGAACAATTGGCCTCAGGAACTCAAGGTCGCTCTCATTGGCTCGTGCACTAACTCCTCGTATGAAGACATGTCGCGCTCCGCGTCGATTGCCAATGAAGCTGCTGCACACGGTCTCCAGGTGAAGAGCAAGTTTACCATTACTCCAGGTTCTGAACAAATCCGTGCTACTATCGAGCGTGACGGTCAAATGGGTGCTTTCGAGAACGCTGGTGGTCTTGTCCTTGCAAACGCTTGTGGTCCTTGCATTGGTCAATGGGACAGACAGGATGTCAAGAAGGGAGAGGTCAACTCGAGTGAGTCGCCTCTCAATTATTCGAGAATTGGTCTCAACTTTGCCCAGTCATCACTTCCTACAACCGCAACTTCACTGGTCGCAACGATGCTAATCCCGCCACCCATGCTTTTGTCGCCTCTCCCGATGTCGTGACTGCTATGGCTTTTGCCGGTGAACTGACCTTTAACCCCGTTACCGACACCCTCACCGGCGCTGATGGTAAACCTTTCAAATTCTCGGACCCCTCCGGCAATGAACTTCCTCCTCGTGGATACGATCCTGGTCAAGACACTTTCCAGCCTCCCCCTGCAGACCGTGCTGCTGTTACCGTTGCCGTCAGCCCCACGAGTGACCGCCTTCAACTCCTTCAACCCTTCCAGCCTTGGAATGGAAAGGCTCCTACCGACTTGCCTGTCTTGATCAAGGTCAAGGGCAAGTGCAGTAAGTAATTTATCTTTGCGGTTGATGTTAGTATGCCTAATTGTATGATAGCGACGGACCACATTAGTGCTGGTGGGCCCTGGCTCAAGTACCGTGGCCATCTCCAGAACATCTCCCGTAAGTTATGAGCGCGGCCTGTTTGGATTCTACGTTCACCCCGGCTTAGAGAACTGCCTGATTGGTGCCATCAATGCTGAGAACGGCGAAGCTAACAAGGTCAAGAACTTTATTACTGGTGAATATGGTGGTGTTCCCCAAACTGCAGCATCGTACCGTGACCAAGGCATCAAGTGGGTCGTCATTGGTGACCACAACTATGGTGAAGGTTCCTCTCGTGAACATGCTGCTCTTGAGCCCCGCTATTTGGGAGGTCTTGCGATTATCGTCCGCTCCTTTGCGCGTATCCACGAGACCAACCTGAAGAAGCAGGGTATGCTTGCCTTGACGTTTGCCAACCCGGAGGACTATGACAAGATCCAACCCCACGACAAGGTGGACATTCTCGGTCTTGAGTCGTTTGCGCCAGGCAAGAACCTGACACTCGTTGCCAAGCACGTCGATGGCTCCAAGGACGTGCGTACACGATATGGTGTGGGGTGAAGTTGCACTTACGTTTTGTCGTCTAGGAAATGCCTCTTGCCCACTCGTTCAATGAGGGCCAGATTGAATGGTTCAAGGCTGGCTCCGCTCTGAACTTAGTACGTCTATGGTCTCGCTTGTCTCGTTTTGATCGCTGACGTTTGGACGGTGCAGATGGCTGCCAAGGCGAAACAGTAGACGGATAGACGAGCGAGTTCGCGTTGTGAATCGTTATACGTTCTCTGATTTTTTCTCCCTCCACCGGCGGGTCCGCACTCAGGCTCGCTTCATCGCTTTCTTTTCCGATCAAGATTTCGTGTTAATCATCTCTCTGCACGCTGGCCATGATTGTTTATACAACCATGTAATATCACGTTGGACCATTTTTTGAATGCCAAAATACAAGCAAGTATTGCTATGACGGATGGGTATGATGACCGGGTGGTCCGTGCAATGTATAAATAGGGCGTGAATGGACATGAATAACTAGGGGAGCGTCCGAGTCTGTAATTGATGCATATGCCACGACTCGATGAACGGCTTGTGAATCTAGAGTCGTCGTTTAGTGCACGCTGAGAAGAAAGAGGCGGACGCACGTCGTGCCCGTGGGCGGATGACGGCCGCGCAGCGTCCTCTGAGATGGTCGAGAGATCCGAGGGGCGTGCGAACCGGAGGGAGATGGCTGGGAGCTCGACAGGCGTGCTCGGATGTCGGTCGTACGCGCGCGAGGCGGCGTTTCGGATATTGAGTCTGTACCAGCGTGTCGAAAACGTGGGGGAGTTGGCGTTGGCGTGCGGATGCAGATGCAAGGCGGGGGAGACGGGGACTCACGAGGCGAGAAGCGAGTTGGCGTAGACTACCGGCCGGATCAAGTCGGGCGGCGCAGATGCAAAAAGGTGACACGTGAGGCTTTCGAGACGGGACATGACACGCATATAATACGTACGGTGCGTCTGGAGAAGGACCGCGCTCAAAAATGCGAGCGTGGACGGTTGGGAAAACGTCTGCGGGGAGAATGGGTGATGGGTCGGCAGTGGGTGGGGATTTCGCACATGAGCAGGCGGGTGGGCATGGGCACGTACCAGGATGAGTGCGATCACGTCTACGAGCCTGTGTATCGAACAAGGGCGATTAGCGTGCGTCGTCACGACCATTGCGACCGCCTCCAACGCCTCCACCGCCGTCAAGTTGTCCCCATCACCACCATCGTGAACATCAACTCCAGCTTCAACACCACCGCCATCGTCATCGTCACGGCTCCCGGGAATGAAGTACACAGCGGTCGACAAAAGAAACGAATAGACGAGCACGCACGACGTCAACGCGCCTGTGGCGACAGCAAACACGAGCAGTCGGTTCAAGGTGGCGTCGATCCGCCGCGGCCGATTCGGGGGCAGCGCATGCGCCCACGACCGAAACTTGGTCAGATGGTATGTCATCACGCTCGCCGAGAATGTGTCTCCAGCAATGAAGAGCATGTTGCCAACGATCAGAAGCATCCGAGAGCTGTCGAGGTAGCCGATCCACGTCTGGTTGAGGACGCTGTAGGGCGTGTGGAACCGCGATAAGATCCGAAGGGATCCGAAAAAAGGGACGAGTGGATCGTACCTGAGGATGCAGGAGGCGATGCTGATGGCTGAAAAAAGGATTAGGAGTGAGCGCAGTCGGACCGTCGAGAGTCGGTGGCTTGCTTGCCTGTACGCGATACGGAGAGCGCACACTGTCGAGGGTGAGTCACGGTCACGGAAGCAGAGTCGGGATGACATACCATGAAGACGACGATCCAGCTGTTATTTGTGACTAGATAAACACGTGAGATGGTCGTGAACACGTTGCACGAGCGGGTAGACTGACACAGCCATATCCGCCAGGTAAAGTATCTGTAAAAAAGTGGAGCCCTATCAACGCATCCAGATCGAGATTCGGACGCACAGGTAAACATAGCAATCGATGAAGAGCTTTTGATAGATCAGCTCTGCTAACAAGTCGCCGACGGACGACGCTCACCCCGAGTATAAAGGTCGACTTGGCCATACGATCTCGATTATTACACAGGTCGATTCTATGGATGCGATCGAAACATACTGACCGTAGATAACCTGTGTCAGAGACTGAGCGTCGAAGGCTACGTTGGGATCAAATCAGGATACGGACCATGTCGCCGACGCCAGCGCGTGCACGTTGCCGTATTGTGCGATGAGATAACTGTCCATGACTGCTATGGTCATGGCAGCGTGGGCAGTCTCCAGGGCTCTATGACACCAACAAGGTGAGCACCACCGACCCGTGCGAGAGCCGAAATAGACTGCTCGCACACTAGACATGCAACCTGGGGCGGGGTCGGGGTCAGCAAGCCTGAGCCGTCGAGGACGCGTTCCGGACGTACGGTCATTTTGAGCCTTAGGCTATCTCGTTCGTATGTCTGGAAGTAGAAGAAGGCTTGTATACACGTAATCCCGTATAAACTGACGAAAGGTGCGCGGTGAAAAACGGACTGCGGATGGAGAGGGAGCAAACGTGCACTAAACCGAGGAAAGTGCCGATGAGGGGGCCTCTCATGAGGGAAATTGCCAGCGCGCTTTCTTCAGACATGCCAGTGACGGGTCAGTCAGGGCATGGGCTGTGACCTTGTCGTGCGTGAATAAAAGTGCGAGTTACACATGGCACTAAGGGACAGTTATAGTACGAGCCCGTCGGCGATCATATTCGTTTGCTGGCCTCGCTGATAAGTCGGCCGGTGGCGGGACCCCACGGCTGTATCACCGAGCTTTTGGCGGACAGCCGCTGCCGAGAGGCTTGTCCACCACTTCGTGGCACCGCTACAGAAGTCCGTGGGCTCTCGTGGCGGCGTATGGGCATACGCGAACGACTCGGAGAATCCTGGACAGCGACACTGAAGACCTTCCGGTCTACAATTTCTTGGTCAAAGGAAATGCCAATACTTGTATTGACAATCGGAGATGCTGGTATCATCCAAGGCTGACACCTTGCCAGCGTGTGCTTCTCTATCTTACTTGTAAATGAAGGCTCTGCGGTCAATGGGTGTCATTGCAAATGTCATCGGGACAACGTTGTTCCTCCGTTGTTGGCTCGATTTCCCATAGGATTGGGTAACACCGCGGTATTTTACTGATCCGGGTACGGCCCGTGCGGATTTCCGCGGCTATGCCATTGTCAAAGCGCCCTCGCTGGGTACTAGTACTCAGTATTTAGTTGTATTGTTACTCAAGTTCAGATTATAAATTGCTGATTAGCGTGCACTCCGGACGATCTGGCATTTCTTTCATGAAACTAACTATAGCCTTCTGGGTCAGTGCCCCCGAGTGCTTTCAATTCGTTAGTGCATCTCGCACATCATGATGAAGTGGTGTTAAAAGATGGGTGGGATGCCCTTTGTGGTAAACTTACTAGCACGCTTTAGTTTTCCTTATACAGTAATAATTACATAAGCATAGAGCGTACACTTTGCTACGGTCCTTTAGTTTATTTCTCTAGTAGCTTGACATCTACTGAGGTTCTCATAGTTCAACTTAACTTCTGCACAGCATCCTTTCAATATTCTTGGCACTGAGTAGATAGTTTTATGAGTTGTCTGCCTACGCATGTAGCAGATATCCTCGGGTATATCCTTGGCAGGTTACATACAACCTGTGGGTTCGTGGATATGGGTGCTACATATTATAGTGTACGGGTTGGAACAGTGAGACCCATAGGTTTACCCATGCAGGAGTCGAAGGTTAACTCGTACATGGGCTGCATTAGCATCTGCAAGCATGAGGGTGATAAACTTCAAGATCTTCATCACGAGGACAACTTATTGGACATAATTGCAGGTGAAATTTTCCACTTCCACAAGATGCAAGTGTTAGAATCCTCAGTAAGTCACTGAAGAACAATGAAACTAACTACGGTGCAATGTAGCTATGCTTAGGTAAGCTACCATATACGTATACAGAAATACTCCAACAGCAAGTCCTGCAGGATATTCTAGAGCACATTGATCGATAAACAGAGGTTCACGGTCAAACTGAGTTGACGTCACCTCATTGCCCCCGAGTTCCCTAGGCCTGCGATCTGTTTCCCTGATCGATGTAGAAAATATACACGGAGAGTTGGGACACGACTATCGAGCGCAATACTCAGTCATGTTCAGAAAACAATGGACTGAATGGTATTCACCTATCGAGCACAATACTGTAGTACTACTTAGCTCGAGTAGGTAGTAAGCATAAGAAGTATTAACTCACCTCAGTCATGTTCAGGAAACAATGAACTGAGGTAATCATGTCGAAAACCAATGTCTTATATACGCACAACTAAGGGGATGAAACAGAAGTCAAGACAGGTGTTTCGTATACACAGGTCAAATGATCTTTCGTCTAAGAAACTGTTGAAAGGGGCAAGAAAAGTGTCAAAAGGTCAAAGATAGTAGTAAGGGGCTAGAAAGACCATGGCAGGTTTGCCATGCATGCCTGCGCTGGTGCCGCTCGTGGCTGCGCGCGTGCTTGCAATTTCCAACAATCGAGTGGTTTCTGAAACCTTGCCTCACGTGGTCCTGACGATGCCTTTCGCGCGAGGGTCGGAGCCCGGTCGGTCGGACCAGCTAGCAATTACCCGCCCAGACTAACGTCATTGAACCACGTCTTCTAGTCTTGTTACAGCCACGCAATGCCCTAGCCACAAAAGACTTTCAGTGCCTTCCGACAGTGTAAACGATAGGCAAGTGAAGAAAAGCGGTCCAAAACACGCCACTGCAATCCAAAACCCTACGTATGTGCATTTCCATTCCAGACTGGTGTCTTCCGCGCTCAGTAAACCTGATTCCCTTATAAACTGTCGTGCCGAAATAGGCTTTGTGGATATATTAGATTTCCACTCAGGTTAGTGCTCGGCGTTAATATGGTTGCCAATTGTACTGCTCCGTTTGGTTACTGTCCTCTTAATGTGTTAGTCCGTTATCATCCAGTGGTTGCACCGCACAGGTTCTGCAGCTCCGTACAAATGCAAAGGCGTGCGGAGTCAAAGAGCCGTTCTCTTCATACACCATGCCGCAAGAAAGTTATGTAGATGTCTTGATCATCGGAGCTGGGCCCGCTGGTTTGATGTGTGCCAACGCACTCGGAGTGGCGGGCGCAAATGTGAGGATTATTGATAAACGGTATGCAACTTGTTCAACTTAATTGCCATTAGAGAAACTGAGCGCTGGTGGGCCTCAGTCCCATAAAGGTCGCAGCTGGGCAAGCCGACGGCATTACATCAGGGACTATCGAAGTATTGCAGGTATAGGCAGCTGCCAGTGTGTTCTTCATCGATTATCATGATCTTGAACTTTCGCGGTAGGGCTATGGACTTGCCGAGCGCTTGATGAGAGAGGGAAATCATATTCACATCGTTGTACGTGAACGATCTCCTTGTCATAAGGTTGGCGCGTCTAACGGGCCATGATGGTCTAAGACATTTTACAGTCCTACTGACGACGGAGGAATCGAGGTATTTACGTTTTTCTGGAATATCACGTGTCTCGAGTGCCTCAGGCTAAAGCAGTGAATAACAGTGCACAAGGCGTCGCCCCGTTGTCCGCTCGCCAACCGCACGTTACCCGATCCTTGTATGTTCCTTGAACTTGTACTTGTGCTAATTCATGGATGGGCGTCTAGATTGGGCTCCAACAGGCAGGAATAGAAGCTATTTTTCTCGACTCTCTAAAAGATCATGGGATAACAATCGAACGCCCGAGAAAACCATCCGCGATTGAGATTTCGGGAGACATCCATGAGCTGTCAAGCCCTTCGACCTACCCAGTAAAGGTAACTTCCAACTAGTTCATTCATCTCCCAACGCTCAACCTTGAACAATGATGGCCACAGGTTACTGTGGAGAATTTAGATGCGCCTAATGATGAACGCAAAGCGGAAGTCGTACATGCGAAATTCGTCGTTGGCGCGGATGGTGAGCTGCATTCTGCATGGGTTTCTAGTACCAACTTTTGATCTATAGGGGCACATTCGTGGGTCAGAAAGACTCTTGGAATCGAGATGGAGGGCGAGCAAACTGGTAATGGGGCGGGACTTGTGCCGTTCTTCCATTGCATACTGATCAGACTGCCCAAGTGCAGACCATATCTGGGGTGTTATCGACCTTCTATCGGAGTCAAACTTTCCAGACATTCGTAACATCGCAAGTATCCAATCGGCAAACGGGTCCTGCCTGCTAATTCCGCGCGAGGACGACAAAAACCGTTTTTATATTCAGCTGTCGGACACGGACCTCATTGATCCGTTGACTGGAAGAGTTGACAAGAGTAGGATGAACCCAGAGAAGCTCGTTTCGGTGAGTATATTCAAAGAAATGCTGGAGCCGCGCAATTGATGAGTGCTGGTAGGCAGCCAGGAAGGCGCTCCACCCATATGAACTAGCCGACCCGAAATGCATTGAATGGTGGACAATTTACATTAGTTTGTCCTTTCCACGGTTTCACTGACCGTCGCCTTAACATGTAAGCTTCATTCTAGTTGGACAGCGTGTGGCATCCAGTTACTCGGTCGAGAACCGCATTTTCATTGCCGGAGACGCCTGTCATACCCACTCGCCGAAAGCTGGTGAGACGACTTCTTTTCGGTTTAGAACTCTGTAATCATTCCCGAGAAATTTAGGACAGGGTATGAATGCAAGCATTAGTGACACGCATAATCTCGGTACACATCTCTTCTCGTCATATGCGTAGACACTGACGTTGTTTAGCATGGAAGCTCGTACACGTACTCAGGGGGTGGGCCAACCCATCGCTGTTAAAAACTGTATGTTACGATAAATTACCCTCTTTCATTTATTGTACCTCGTTTTTTCAGTACGAACACGAACGCAGAAAATTCGCGCAAGATTTAATAAAGTTTGATAGGGAATTAGCAGCTCTATGGGCCGAAAAACCGACAGTAGCAAACAATGAAGATGGCATGTTTCAGGAGCATTTGGCACGGTCAGTATTTTAGTACACAGGGCCCTCGAGAAAATCGTTGAGTTTCATTTTTCCATTCAATTTTAGATTGTTTGAAAGACACGAGGAATTTGTCAACGGTTTTACTGTTCATTATTCTCCTTCCGCAATCGTGAACCCCGCGCACCAAAAATGCGCAGAAAATATGATCATTGGAAAAAGAATGCTCTCACAAATTTTTGTCCGTGCCGCCGACGTACACCCAATCGACATACAGGACTTGCTTCCCGCGGATGTTCGTTTCAAAGTATTGTTCTTCGTGGGGAATCTGACCTCGGGCCGGATCTCCGAGCTAGACTCGCTCGCAGAGGAACTAAACAGGACCTCGAGCTTCCTTCGTAAATACAGCGTTGATGGAAACATATCGACTATGTTCGAAATTATCACGATCATCGCAGGCAAGAAAGATAATGTGAATCACTTGCTCATACCGGCATTCTTTCGCACCCACTGGTCAAAGTAAGTGCTGTCATTTCCTCCCTTTCATTGTAGAGTTTATCCATGATCCACCGCAGGGTCCTTTTGGATGACACGGACACGACAGGAAGACTGGGCGGGCATGCCTACGAGCGATTTGGAATCGATCCACAGCGGATCACGCTTGTGGTCGTTCGGCCGGATGGATACGTGGGGGCAGTTTCCCCTTCGGCTGCCATTGCGGACATGGAGAGTTACTTTGGTTCGTTTATGGTTGCTCATGACCTTGACTCTCAGTAGTTGTGTGACTGTTTTCTTGAACTACATTGTATTTTGCGATTCGTGAGTAGTGCTCTAGGGCACAGGATGAATGCCCCATGTATACTTAGTATAGCATTGAGCTCAGTGTGCATGTGATGTACAGTGCTGAACCATAGTGTCACGAGACCAAAGTGTGTGTTACATATGATCAACTGCTTTGCTGGCTGCCAGATGAGGTCCAGTCACCACTGGGAATTTTTGAAAGTCACCAAGATCATCTATGAGTTGTAAGGTTCTCCCATCACCATCAGGGCTTTATTAGCCTGAGGATCAGTGGGGGTGTGTCATTATGTGGAAGGTGGGTAATGTGTGGTTCTAATGCAGAATATCACTGTGTTAATTTTTTTATGATAGACCTTTATATTTGGATTATCTAAAGTGCCAAGGTTGTAATTGTTGAAATTTCCTATATTTCTCTTCATTTATCTCCACTATCTTGCATTCTGAGACTTACGCCGAGCGCTCTTACATAATCATGCTAATGCCCTTTTTTGGTACAAACTCCACTAAGTTGCACCTCAGTCTTCATCCATATGAAACTGAGGTGAGACACTTTATATACTTGCCATACACACACATTAATTAATACCTACAAGGCCTTACTATGTCTAGGTTAGTTTAGAAAACAATGATAGTCTTTGTCCATACAAAACTGAGGCCTTACTGTGTCTAGTGCTCAACTTCCCAAGTTAGCCCTCACAAAAGTAATATACAAAAATTCAGACATAGGTCCAACAAAACCATACAAAGCTATAGAATGCTTTGCATCAGTGAAGCAATTAGCTGGTATTGCAAAGGCTTCAGTAACACTTCAACAACAGTGAAACCATGGCAAGCCTACCTTATTTGAATATACTATAGTACCCTGATTGTCTACACACAAAGGAATGGGATTGAGCTCATATCCCAATTCCAGCATCATCTGCTTACTGTAACACTAGTGAGTTGGTCACAGCAGGCAGATATGGATACATACATATTCTCTAGTATGCAGTATGACTCAGTGATCTGGTGGCAAACAGTTACTGTGATATTATCTGTAGTATGCAGTAGGACTACTGTAACAATTTCAGTGCTTAGTCAGCTTTTGCATCACATGACCGTGTCACTTTCTTGCCTAAGCTCTGTACAGTTTTGGACTCTAAATGACTTAGTTCCTCACGAGAGTACTGGTCCTACCAGCGTGAGCTAAGATCTTATTACATAATTCCTTTGTAGCTTGAGTTATTGCTCGGGAATTCCACCATTTATTTAATTAGTACTAATGGGGATACACCTCATGGTAGTTCATTTCCATGCTGTGCACGTTGACAGTTAATTACCGCTTGACAGTGACTTCGCTTCCATTAGATAGAAGCCAGTGCCTCATGGCAAACCTAGATAGCGAGTATTAAACCTTGTTACCTAGCAGCTTACTGATGCTGTGCATTGTGTTAGTCAGTAGATACACTCAGATCGTATCTTTAGTCATAGTAGAGTAGTCAGCAGCTAGTTCTGTTGTATATATAATGCAATGCGACGAGCCCAAGAACTCCAGACTAGTTCTTGTGGTGTAGCGGACAAGCTGCAAGGCTGACTACAATCAGCCTTCCCAGTGCCTTAGCTGCCACTAAGGACTTATCCCAGGACCACCAGAGCCTCTTGTGGAGGTATTGAGCTGTAAGACCCAATAGACTAGAACTGAGGAGTTCTAATGGGGCATTCCCAGACTATATACTACAGGGGAATGCGCACAGACCAAGCTGTGCTCTACCAACTATGGTAATACCCTCGATAGATGTACTGAGTACCTACTATATGTAGAAGGTCTGATGCAATGGGATCATATCATTATGAGAGCCCGCTGA
>JBBPKE010000816.1:0-12350 GCA_038089095.1 Tylopilus orsonianus | reverse complement strand
CATAATGCAGGCACCGTCCGATACCCAATGGCAAGTACTATATTTGGTCTCACCAACACTAAGCGGAATTCCCACGGGTGTTGCCAGTATATGCCATGCATTGCAAATAAAGCAAACATTGCAATGGCTTTTGAGCTCACTGTAACACATACTACTGAATTAATAATAGGCTATAAAGAACATAGAGAAAGAATCATAGCAGAAGTAACAGATCTTGGGAAAAATGACTTCATCCTGGAGTACACATGGCTAGAAAAGCATAACTCAGAAATAGATTGGCAAAAGGGAGAAGTCAAACTATACCAATGTCCACAAACATGTTATCTGTTATGAGAATGGACAGTTTTTATGAAATCCTTACTGGATAAGGAAATTAATAACATGGAACATATCTATTCAAAATTAAAAGCTATGAAATCAAAAATAGATTAAAAAAAGATAATTAATGACCTTGTCCTATCTCAGTATCTCCATAACTTCTATAATGTATTCTTGAAGAAGTTGTCAGAGTGCATGCCAGTTCACAAACCTTGGAACCATGCCATCAATCTCAAAGAAGGTTTCAAGCCAAGAAATAAAGCAGCTGCTTCACAGGTAATCTAACAATAACTCTAGGTTAGGAGTACAAATAAGGGATTAGCTAAGTGGTTATAACTTATGTTAGTAATAACCAGGGGTTATCCAGCTTACAAGATAGCTAAAGGGTTAGAGCTTACATAAGGGCTCTAGACCACTGGTATAAAGGATAGCAGGTTCCCCAGAAAGTACTCATGAACTAATGATGATTATGATAGAAGCTGATGCTACCACATCTTAGTAAAGAGGGCTTTTGTCATGACACAATCCCATCACATCAGACTTACCTAAAGTAGATAGATAATGCCTAGTCTACCAGGATACTTACTAGATAAAATAGAGTACAGTATAGTCTGTGCACAGTAGCTAGTAGTATATAGGTTCTGCCAATAATGGTACTAGAATCCAGTTCTAGCATAGTCAATTCTGTCTAAAGAACAGCTACTCTAGTAGCTTTAATGAGGAGCCTGGAGTAAGTCCTTGAACAGGAAGCAATAGGGTTTGGGGTTAATATTCACTAGCCTTGTGGCTCGTTCACATCAAGAAAAGCTAAACTCTATTTGATAACCCCTGAAGAAAGGGATAAAGTGGACAGTTTCATTGATGAACAGTTACAAAAGAGGTACAGTATATTAGACCTTCAAAGTCACCAATGATATCTTTGGTATTCTTTGTATCAAAAAAGGACAGAAAAAAGAAGATGGTCCAGGATTACTATTACCTAAATGAATGAACTGTCAAAAATAGTTACCTACTGCTGCTGATCTCAGATTTGATCAATCACCTAAAGAGAGCTAAGCTTTTTACCAAAATAGACTTATAATGGGGATACAACAATATATGGATGAAATAGGGAGACAAATGGAAGGTGGCCTTTACTACTCATAGGGGCTCATTTGAATCTTTAGTTATGTTCTTTGGGCAAAGTAACTCATCTGCTACCTTTCAAAACATGATAAATGATATCTTCTATAACATACATAAATGTGTCATTGTCTATATGGATGATTTACTCATCTTCACTTTTACTGATGATTAGCAAGAACATGATGCTGTAGTATTAGAAGTGTTGAAAAGGCTAAAAGATCATGATCTATTTGTCAAACCAGAAAAATATATCTTTTTAACAAAAAAGGTAGAAATGTTGGGAATGATTGTCATACCAGAAGGAATTTACATGGCCAAAGATAAAGTAAAAGGAATTCTTGATGGTCAGAGCTGAAGAATGTCAAGGGAGTAAGAGGATTTTTGGGACTAGCAAATTTTTATTAAAGATTTGTAAAGGAATTTGCCATAATTGCTCAACTCCTAAATGACTTAATCAAAAAAGATAATCCTTTTAAATGGACTGAAATAGAACTTATAGCATTTGATATGCTCAAAAGAACCTTTATCACAGCACCAGTTCTAAAATATCCAGATAAGAATACTGCATACAGGCTAGAATGTGATACCTCAGATTTTGCTACAGGAGCAGTGCTCTTCAAAGAGGAAAATGG
This sequence comes from Tylopilus orsonianus, assembly GCA_038089095.1. NCBI lineage: Eukaryota > Fungi > Basidiomycota > Agaricomycetes > Boletales > Boletaceae > Tylopilus > Tylopilus orsonianus. The sequence continues at coordinate 10,275 of JBBPKE010000816.1, read as the reverse complement.
AAAGTGACACCCTGTAGCATTCTCATTAGCATCTATGACCCTGGAATAGTGCAATTACCCCATTGCAGACAAAGAAATGTTGGCAATTATTAATGCCCTGGAGCAATGGAGATACCATCTTGAAGGATCTTGACATCAATTTGAAATATGGTCTGATTATGTAAACCTTCAATACTTTATGAAAAATCAAGACCTAAATAAAAGACAAGCATACTGGATGCAATTCTTATTAAGATTTGATTATATGCTTGTTAAGAAACCAGAAATATCCATGGGAAAAGCCAATGCACTCTCTAGAAGAGAAGATCATGCAATTGAAATCAAAAACAATAACAAAGGAGTAATGATGATCCCTACTGAGAAAATAAGAAACACTGAGAAGATCAAGGTGGGAACAGCCAAAAAAGAAATCTTTGAAAGGGTGAAAAAGGCACAAGGTTCTCTGGAAGAACTTTTAAAAATGGATGATAAGATCTATGTCCCAGATGAAGGAAATCTCTGATAAAAGATCATAGAACTCTTCCATGATTCAGTATTCATGGGACATAAAGAAAAACAAAAGACAATGGATCTGGCATCCAGATACTATAAATGGGATGGCATGAGAACCCAAATCAGGGAATATATATCAAAATGTAATAGATATGCCCAAATGAAGCCAAGTAACCAACTCCCTGGAGAAAGTATCCAATCTTTTAACATATCAAAGGGACCTTAGTAAGAAATCTCAGCTGATTTCATAACAGACTTATCAAAAAGCAATGGATATGATATGATCCTGGTGATCATTGATAGATTCTCAAAAGAAGTATGTCTTATTTCCATGCAGAAGATGATAACTGCCCTGGGAATAGCAAAACTTTACAGAGATAATGTTTGAAAAATCCATGGGCTTCCCAATTCAATAATATCTGATTGAGAATCCCAGTTTATATCACAGGTGATGAAAATTTTATGTAAAATGTTAAAGATCATGCCTAAACTTTCCATGATATTTCACCCTCAAACAGACAGACAAACTGAGAGAGTGAACAGGGATCTACAACAATATCTTCACCTTTTTACAGTCAAAAAACAAGATAAATGTGCAGAATAGTTGGCCCTTGCCCAGTTCAATTATAATTCAAAAATTCACATGGCCATGGGACATGCACTGTTTGAAATTACACACTCCTACCACCCAAGAATGGGAATTAAGTCAAAAGAAGAAAGGACCCCAATTGAAATGGAGTTTATAAAGGACTTCTCTAATACCTTTAGAGATATAGAAAGAAATCTTGAAAAGGCATGTGATCAGATGATTATATGGGGTCATAACTGGAGATTGCCTACAAGTTATGTGATCAGAGACAAAGTTTGGCTCTCCATAGCCCATCTCAATCTTCACCACTTGGTGTGGCTTACACCAAAATTAATGGAATAATTTATTGGGCCATACAAAATCATAGACCTAATCAGAGATAATGCTATGTGCCTTCAATTACTGTCTAATATGCATATTCACCTGGTTGTGAATATAAGCTGCATTAAGCCCTATCAGAAAAGGCTCCTAGATCAACCTGTTATGGAACCAACTCCTATGTTGGTGGATAAAGAAGGTTTTGAAGAATGGGAAGTTAAAAGGATTGTAGCTTCTTGTCTCTAAAGAGAGGGACTTCAATACTTAGTTCACTGAAGAGGTTATCTAGAGGAAGATCATACTTGGGAACCTGAAAGTAACTTATCACATGCCAAGGATGCTATAAATGCTGGATGTTGCTATATTCCATGCCACTCTACTATTGGGAAACTCACCATTGCAACTCAACTAGCCATTGAGTCCACTCATTCAAAAACCAAGACCACTCTCCCCAACAAATACAAAGACTTTGAAGATATCTTTTCCAAGAAGTCCACTGATCACGTTCCTCCGATCTGATCTTACAACCACAAGATTAACCTTGATGACACCTTTAAACCCAAGATTGGCAAGATTTACCCACTAAGTGCCGAGGAACGCAAAGCCACCAAAGACTTCCTTGATAAAAATCTTAAAAATGGAAAGATCTGACTGTCTAACTCCCCTCAAGCTTCACCCTTCTTTTTCGTCAATAAAAAGGATGGGAAGCTTCACCCCTGCCAAGACTATTGGTACCTTAATGAACATACTATCCACAATGCTTACCCGCTTCTGCTAGTATCTGATCTAATCAACAAGCTTCGCAAAGCCAAGGTGTTCACTAAGTTCAATATTAGATGGGGCTATAACAATGTACGAATCAAAGATGGTCACCAATGGAAAGCCGCTTTTATCACTCACAAAGGCCTCTTCAAACCCATGGTGATGTTCTTCAGACTTATGAACTCACCAGCCACTTTCCAAAGGTTCATAAACGAATCTTTCCACAATCCTATTGCTGAAGGATGGCTCGTCATCTACATGGACGACCTCCTAATCTTCTCCCTGGATGAGGAAACCCACAGAGAACGCACCTGTCGAGTACTTCAGAGAATGAGAGAGCTAGACCTCCACCTTCACCTTGAAAAGTGCAACTTTGCCACTTCAGAAGTAGAATATCTAGGAATGATTGTATGACCAGAAGAACTCACCATGGATCCAGTAAAACTCGAAGGAATCTCCTTCTGGCCTACCCCTACCACTGTTCGCAAAGTTTACTCATTTCTCGGTTTCGCCAACTTCTATCAAAAGTTTATCCCAAACTATTCGATACTAGCTCGCCCTCTCTTAGATCTCACTTAGAAGAACCACCCCTGGGCTTGGACCGAAACCCAGGAGACCACTTTCAACACCCTCAAATGCCTTGCTCAACCCATCCTTTAGCTCCCTGATCTTCAAAAACCCTTCGCCATTTCCACTGACGCCTCCCGGGACGCCACTGGTGAGGTCCTTTTACAAACCGATGCCAATGGAGAGTGGTACCCTTGTTCCTATCTTTCCCAATCCTTCTCCCTGGCAGAGTGAAACTATGACATCTACGACCAAGAACTACTTGCTGTCATCCGCACCCTCAAAGCCTGACGCCACTATCTACATGGATCCCCTCATCCCATCCAGGTCTTTACTGATCACAAGAACTTAACCTACTTCCGCCAACCACAGAACCTTAATCGATGACAAGCCTGCTGGCTTCTCAACCTGGCTGACTTTGACCTCAAGATGATCCATGTCCCTGGATGGCTTCTCACCACATCGGACACCCTGTCATGACAACCCGATCACACTGACCCCCATGACACTGATAACATGGGAGTAACACTCCTTCCCCCCTCAATCTTTGTCAATCTCATAGATGTCAAACTGACAAAAAAGATCTCCCAGTCATTGTTCTCTGACCCCCTCGTCCTGGATTACCTCTAGTCCCTTGACAGCGAATCTCCTATCTTCTTACACTCTCGCCTTTCCCAATGGTCCTTCCAGGAGGGTATTCTATTACACAACCAATGAATCTATGCATCCCCTGCATTGTGACCTGAACTCCTCTTTTTTTTCCACGACCACCTGATGGCTGGTCATCCCGGTGTCCTCAAAACCCAGCAACTCCTTTCCACTCACTATTGGTGGCCTGGACTCACCCAGTCCATGAACTCTTATGTTGCTGGTTGCATGACCTGTCAACAGAATAAGGCAATCACTCACCCAATTACCCCTTCACTATCACCTATCCACTCTACTGCCATCCATCCTTTCCAACAGATCTCTGTCAACTTTATCACAGATCTCCCACTTTCACAATCTTTTGACTCTATCATGGTCGTGGTCGACCATAGACTTTCGAAGGGGGTAATTTTATGCTCTACAAAGAAATCCATTGACTCTGAAGGACTTGCCACACTCTTTTTACACAAAGTCTACTTTAGATTCGGCCTATTCGACAAAGTGATATCTGATCAAGGTCCTCAATTCGCATCCTGCTTCACCAAAGAACTTGGAAAGTTGTTGCAGTATGACATATCTCTCTCCACCACTTACCATCCTCAGTCTGACGAAGAGATGGAACGACTCAACCAAGAACTTGAGACTTACCTTCATATCTTCTGCGGAAACAAACCCACGACCTGGTCATCACATCTACCCCTTACTGAATTCACTCATAATCGCCAACCCCACTCCGTTACCAGCAAGTCCCCCTTCTCTCTGATCATGGGCTATGAACCCTGTGCACTTCCGATTATTTTCCAAGAAACCCCACTTTCTGCCATGGAATCACATTTGAAAAACCTGACCCAGGCTCGGAAAGAAGCGCTAGCAGCCCACGACCTTGCCCAGCATGCTATGACAAAACGTTCTCTGAAACCCTTTACCCCATTTCAAAAAGGTAACAAGGTCTGGCTTGAGGCCTGGAACCTCCAATGATAAGTCCCTTGTTTGAAACTAGCTGCAAAACATAAAGGTCCATTTGAAATTACCAAAGTGTTGTCGCCTCTGACATACCAGCTGCACCTCCCCAAAACCTGGAAGATCCACCCAGTGTTTCACATGTCACTCTTTCTCCTCTATCATGAAACAGACGTCCACGGCCCGAATTTCAAACAACCCCCTCCTGACCTAATCCAAGGACAAGAGAAATATGAAATAGAATGAATACTCCGATATCATGGGACTCCTGCCAGATGGAGTTACCTTGTACGATGGAAAGGATACATGTCAGAGGAAGACTCCTGGGAACCCAAGAAAAATTTAACCCATGCCCAGGCCCTTCTTAATGACTATAAAGATACCCATTCCTTTTCCAGATGGTAAAGAACAAACCACTCCTCTCCACTCAGAACTGCGATAGCCATTGAACTACCCACTGCCACTCGTCCCACCATTCAATCCCCTACTCCCTGACCACTCCTGCCATCACCAACAGGAGCTGACACCACTTGGGATGCACCACTCCTCGAATCTCACAGCAATCGCCCTGAAGGAGGTATCCCCTCCGTCACTCTTCCACTCTATGCTCATCGTCTAACTGATACCACTACCTCCAACCTCAACCAGGAACGCTTGATTGCGTACCTGCAAGACCCTTGCTTAGCCATGACCATCTCTGCACATTGTGATTTGGACTCTCTGTTCTTTGCCCTTCATTTAGCCTTTCTCCATATCTCTCGTCTACCTCTGATTGCTGGCCATTTCACAGTGTCCCCTCACCACTCTCCCTTTGGCCGCTTCATAGACCAAGTTTACAACAACCTCCAAATGCAGCTCATAGTCCTTGCTACCCAACTCGGACTCCTCCCCTTCTTAGACGATCTGGACCACTACCTTCAGGATTTGAGAGATGATGCTAGATGCACTGATACCCAGACATCCCCACCACCCACCCCTATAGACGCTGAAACCACCCTTGCCCTCAGGAGAATCGAGTTTGACGCCCTACTCAATGATGGACGTGTTGCTCTTCCCCCTACACATCCCCATTACAATGAAGCCTGCTTTCAATGTTGACGCCTTGATCATATGAGGACCGAATATCACTGGTATCAATGTCCCACGTGTCTTAGACGGGCCCCTGGTCATCCCCAATACTTATGCCCACTCCATTGTCGCAACCAACCCTTGACACCCTTCTCATTCTCGTCTAGCCACCACTCATCTACTTCATCCAGTGATCTACTCTACTATGACTAAAGATACACTTCTATTGTATCTACTGACTAAGTTGATGCACAGCATCAGTAAGCTGCTAGGTAACAAGGTTTAATACCTGCTATCTAGATTTGCCATAAGGCACTAGCTACCATCAAATGGAAGCGAAGCTGCACTGATGGTGATTAACTATCAAGCAGAAATTGAATACTATCTGTGCACAGCATGGAGATTAACTACATGAGGTTTCTATCCCCATTAGGTATAATTAAGGGCATACTATCTCTGAGCAATGTCTCTAGCTATGAGAAGATGACAAAATATGCTTAGCTCACACTGGTAGATCCAGTACTCTCATAAGGAACTAAGTGTTTAAAAGTCTGTCATAAAGTCCAATCATTGGCTTATGCAACAAAATGATATGGTCATATGATGTGAAAAAGTTAAATAAGCAATGAAATTACTTCACTATTCCCCATCTAGGGGTCAAATTCCAGGCAACCTATGACAGGGTCCTGCTTCATAAAGTTCTCGAAAGGATAAAAGCTCATATGCTTGCAGAAATCTTCCAATGCCATTCTAATCTTCCTTGGTGCATTGGGGTTTTTCCGGTAAAACTTGGAAATTGTGTCCCACACATGCTCAAGGTTAGCCGCTGGCTTCCAAGTGCGTTCTTCTTCTGAATATCCTTTCCAATGGACCAGGTACGGGAGACCTCTTCCTTTGAGGCAGAAATTGACTATGTAATCAACTTTCCATTCTTCCTGACCTTCGTCATTCACTTCAACTGGATTGAGTGCTTGCATTGGTTGTCCATCTAGGCGTTCCTTGTAAGGCTTAATGCAGCTTATGTTCACAACTGGGTGAATGTGCATGCTTGCTGGTAAACAAAGTTGCACTACATTATCTCTAATGAGCTCAATGATCTTATAAGGACCAATATATCACTCTGTTAATTTACTGGATAAGCACTGCAAGTGCCTAAGATCTAAATGGGCCATGGAGAGCCAAACTTTGTCTCCAATTGCGAACTCTGTTGGCAATCTTCGGCTATGACCCCACATGACCATATGATTACATGCCTTTATCAGGTGATCTTGTATACTAGCAAAGATACCAGAAAAGTCCTTGGCAAATTCTTTGGCTGCTGGTGCCTTTGCCAATCCTGGTTCTATTCCCATCTGGGGGTGATATGAACATGTGACATCAAATGGCGCATGCCCTGTGGCCACATGAATCCTTGAATTATAGTTGAATTGGGCAAGGCTCAACCAATCACTCCCATCCTTTTGTTTCTCTGCTGTAAGCAACTGTAGATACTGCTGGAGATCTTGGTTGATCCTTTCTGTCTGCCCGTCCATTTGTGGGTGATAAGCCATACTAAGCTTTGGTGTAATCTGTAGCATTTTGCACAGATCTCACATAACCTGTGAAGCAAACTGTGGTCCTCTATCTGATACAATGGACTGTGGAAGGCCATGATGCTGCTTCCATATGTGATCTTGGTAGAGTTTAGCTGTTCCGAGAGCCATTACTGTCTTGTTCATGGGAACAAAGATGACTTCTTTCGAGAATCAATCTATGATTACAAGAATGCTATTAAAGCTATTGCTGAATGGCAGATCTGTTATGAAATCTGTGCTAATCTCTTCCCAGGGTGTGTGAGGGGCATCAAGGGGGTGAATTAGGCCACCAGAGGGCTTATTTGATGGTTTCATCCAAGTGCACTTGTTGAATCAGAAACAATAATCTATTATGTGACCTTTTATTCCAGGCCACCTGTAATACCTTGAAGCTAGCTCGTAGGTCTTATCAATACCTCCATGCCCTGCAAGGGTCGAGTCATGATATAACTGAATAACTTGCTGATGTAAAGGTCCTTCTGGGACTAAGATTTTCCCATCCATTAGCTGAATCTTGGTAGGTGAGCCTTGTGCTTCTTTAATCTTTCCAAGAAGATCTTTTTCCTTGGTATAAACCCATACTGGAACTGATCTATGGATCTTTGACTCAGATATCATCACAATACCCTTATTGTCTTTGTCAATCCTAATAGCATGATCTTCTCTTCTGGAGAGAGCATCAGCTTTTCCCATAAAAACTCCTGGTTTCTTTACTAAGAGAAAATTGAATCAGGAAAGGTATTGCACCCAGCGTGCCTGCCTTCTATTAAGGTTTTGGTTTTTTATAAAATACTAGAGATTTGCATGATCTGACCAGATCTTGAACTGGTGGTTAGTGCCTTCTAAGTGATGATGCCATTGTTCTAGACTATTAATGATGGCTAGCATTTCTTTGTTCACAACTGGGTAGTTACATTATTCTGGTGTTATTGAGTTTGACACGAAAGCTACTGAGTGCCATTTGTCATCTATCTGTTAACTTAGGACTACTTTTGTGGCAAAATTGGAAGTGTCACATTCCACTCAGTAAGGAGTTTCCTTATCTGGATATGTTAGAACCAATGTCATGATAAATAAATGTTTCAACATATCAAATGCTTCTTGCTCTTTTTGGGTCCAGACAAATGGTTTATCTTTCTTCATCAGGTCATTCAATAGCCTGGCCATTATGGCAAAGTTCTTTATGAATTGACAATAGAAGTTGGCCAAACCAAGGAAGCCTCTTACTTCCTTTGTTGAAAATGCCATATTTTTACCTTTACAATGGTGTTACTTTTTCATGTCATGTGACCTATGGCTGTGCTTATCACGTGACTTGAGGCTGTGCCTCCTTAGTCACCAAAGGCTGTGTCATGGCTGTGCTATGACATTATAATGACATCATGGTCTAGACTGGTCTAGCCTTACACATGTATTTAATTACTGTTGTAGAACCTTCTGGAATGTTCTATTACTATACTCTTATATAGTTATAGTGTAGATTCACATGCCAGCCCTAAGCTGGTCCATGCACTGGTTTGTACTGTATATAAGCTGTCAATGCAACGCTCAAAGACTCCAGTTTAGTCTTTGTGGCATTCCAACTACAACTCTCAGCTCTTATAGTTAGATCTTAGTGTGGGCCTAGGCAAGCACAGTATTGTGCAGCTGTCAGCTTCATTAAAACTAAACTACCATTTGCCCTACTTCCATACCTTAGGGCCTGCTGGGGTCTCCTTGTGTGGAGATAATCAATTAAAGTTGGCCCTGATACTATAGTTCAATTTCTTTGATCTTTGGATCTGGTGCTTGTGTCACCAACTTTTCATAGTAGTAGTCACTGCTTGGTAGGCTATTGGCCAAGAGTGGTCAGGAGGAAACACAGATCTCCTGATTTAGATAGTTTTTACTTTACCTATGGATGTTCCCAAAAGAAGATTACCAGAAGACTAGGTTTCTTACCAGAGAAGCCTACCAAGAAGTGCTTCACCAACAATTAACCAGAACACTCAAGTTCTGGGATTGCTTTGTGCTAGAACAAGTTAACCCTAACAATACAAATGGGGACTTTGACTTTTATCCCTTGTCACCTCCTGCTGAACAAAGAGCAACCACTCCAGTTGAAAGAAGAGATAAAGTCCTAGACTTCAAAGATCTGGTCATTTATCAGCCAGAATTATTTGCAGATGAAGTACTCAATACAGGAGACTTTAAAGAAGACATTGAGGAATTAACTCTGTCTATTAAGAAGAAAGAAGAAGACATTCTTCTACTACCATCACCTACATTCCATATCCTCCCCCACCTAAAAGATGTCTGAAATCGACATGGGCCCCATTGCCCCCACAAGGGAAGAATTCAAGCAAATGTGGTCCGCAATGCAAGACCTAAAACATCTCCTGAAGAGAAACCAGGAAGACACAAGAGATGCCAGAGAAAGAGTGAAGGAACTAGAAAGGGCAGGAGCGGGGACAGCCGCATAAGGAGTGGGCTCAGGTATGCCTAGGTTCCAAGAAAAAATGGAACCTGTACCAGATCCTGGAAAATATAATGGAAAGAGCCTAATGTTTGAAAACTGGTGGACTAGGATGAGAGTCTACCTAAATCAAAATATCGAGGGGTTTCCAACCCTTCAAGATAAAGGATACAGCATCCTCATGTGGATAGAGGATGCTGAGAAACCAGAGTCATACAGAGCGCTCACATGGGTGCAAATAAAAATGAAAGAATATGGAACACCAGGTTCAGATGGAAGGATCCACTGGCCTACAATAGATATGTGGGAAGTAGAGCTATAAGCTCACTTCATTGCAGGAAATCAAAAGGACATTGTTTGGAGAAAAATGCAACAGTGTCAACAAGGACCAAGAGAGTTTATACATGCTTTCTTGACAAGATTTGGTGGTGTCTATGATCCTACTTTAATTCCAGAAGAAATGGCAGTGAGGTGTCTTGAAGAAAATGTTGCAGAAGATATATGTATGCAATTGTTTTTAACAGGAAAGCAGTCCCAAAACTACAACCAGTTAAGGGATAACATCATCATCATAGGACAAGCCCTGGAAGCCTTCAAAATGACGAAGGCCAAGAAAAGAGAGGGAGACGCATTCTCCAATAACACCTATAAAGGAAGAAAAGATCCAAATGCAATGGACGTTGACACAGTAGACACAAGGCAAGAACATCTGCAAGGGTGTTTTAACTGTGGAACTAAAGGACACATGATAAAGGACTGTAAAAAGCCTTCTACCCAATGTCCCAAATGCAAGTTCTGACAGGGAGGATACTGTTTTAATTGCTCAAAATATAAAAAGAAAA
>JBBPKE010000814.1:0-12380 GCA_038089095.1 Tylopilus orsonianus | reverse complement strand
CTGCTCCTGCTCCTGCTCCCGCTCCCGCATCAACGTAACCCTAAGATCGGTTTGCAGATCCATAAGGAACCTCTCGAAACTGTCAGGTGGAGGGAATAATGGCTGTTCTGTCTGTCTGTCTCTAAATAAAATATCGCCATCATCGGGCATCATGGGTTCAGGAGAAGCAACAGAAGCAGTAGCAGATGGTGCGTCCGTCGTCGGCCCACCAAGCCCAAGTCCAAGGTTGAATGCTCTTGCCATCTCGGCAAGCATGATCTCACGGGGATCACGAGGTCGCACAACGTCCGATGATCGAGTGCCTTGTCCCAGACCCGAGCTTGTGGTGTCATTGGACTGATTTGAGTTATGGGCCCCACTTCCGAGTCCAAGTCGGTCGCGAAGGCTACTCCACACATGCCTCATTCGTCCAGCATCTGACGTTGGTGTCGGGGAAAGTGGGCGTTCGGATGGAACATGAGAATTGAAACCCGGGGGTTGAGGGGGGTTGGACAAGGGTGGGGGTTGAGAAGACGTGAGCCCTGAAGAAAATATAGGTTCTGATGAACCCGTCAAGAGGGAAGCGGCAGTTGCCGCTGCGGCGACGCTATTTTGAGTCAAGAGAAAGTACATATTGGCATCTGCAAGCAGGTGTTTCAAAGGACACACCTCAATAAAGTTCCCAAGACGTCAATACTGCTCGCAGACAGACCAGAGGCGCCGACAGGTCCCTGTGCCATGGAAATTCCGTGTGGAAGTGTATGTGTGCGATCCTCTTCCTCGTTATGCTCTGCTGCACCACTAACAATGGATGCAGCCTGTCGACGCTGTGAATCTATATTTGAGGAGCCGATCGTGGGCTCTGAAGGTGACGAAGAGGGCACTGTGGGAAGCATGCTGGTTGGACGCGGCAAAATTCCAGAACGAGAGTTGCGCGATCGAGCGCCCGGTGGGAGGGAAGAAGGTCGTGTGGAACTGGACTCAAGACTGGGGTTGCTGCCTGGATTGAGGGCATCGTTGACGGTTGGGGGAGTTGGACTGGACATGGCTATGGGACGGTCAGAAGAGCGAGGGACATCTGTCGTGTGTACAACGCCTTGAACGACGACGAGGGTTCCGGGGGGTGGAAAAGGTCGAGGGGTGGTGTTTGCTTGTTGGGAGGCCGGGTATGGCGGAGGCGGGAGCATGGGAACAGGTGGGAGAGGGGGAATAGAGGGCCGCTCTGACTCGAGCGTTGGCGGAAGGGGTGGGGACTGGCTTGGGGGAGAGGCAGAGACGGTTGGGGCAATGACAACTTGTTCGTCATCGTCCAGACGATCCTCGACGGGTACTGATTGCGGAGGGGGGGTGGTTGACGAGGATGGAAATAGAGTGTCGTCTTGTTCACTTTCATCGCCAATGTCGGAAACGTCTTTCGCCTTTTCCTTTCCCTTCGCGGACGGAGCCGGGGAGTCAGTGTGACTGTCGGGCACGCGGTGTGTGATGACGCCAAATTCGTCGACGTCACGATCGACGGGGTGCTCGTCATGCTCCGTTGAGGGGTCCATGCGTCGAGGGACGGCTCCTTCAGTGCTGGCTGGGGCCTTGCGTCTACGCGAGAGCCCCCAGGGGCGCTTCCTTGTTTTGAGCGTCTGCTCGAGTCTCGGTGGTAAGGGAAGGGATGGCGACGTCAGACGCGATCTCAGGGACGGCTTTGGGAGTGACGCAAGAATACGGCGGGGAAGAGAGTGGCGGGGAGGTTTGGCGGGTTCTGGGTCGGGTGCAGATGCTGGCGCTGTCGTCGTCGCTGTCGCTGGACGGCGAGAGAGAGACTGGCCCATGATGGCGTGAAAGCAAGAAAGGGTGTGCTGGATGTGTCGGACGACGTCGAGAGGGTGCTGGGCACTGTGTTCGACGGCGACGACGGGGTGGCGATTATTCTCGCACCTCTCGCAGTCTCATCTCCAACACTTCCACCCTCGGCAAATCCCGGTAACTGGCACAGCCACATACGTATTTTAACTAAATATCTTAACAAAACAAAACATATATATATCATTTCAAGCACCCTGCCCCCGCCAGGACGCGCCCTTGTACAGGACGACAACGATCAACAGCTCCATCACGATCATCAGCCCTGCGAACCCGCTGTACATCCACCCATTCCCAACCGCGTCCTGCAGCGGCACAGCGACCATCGTGGACACGAACGCCAGCGTACCTCGGAACGAACTGTTCGTTGCGACCGCACTGCACGACCGGCCCGGGTTGGCGTCCACCATGTACGCCAGCGTACACGAGTACATCCAGCTGCAACGTGTTAGCACACCCACTCACTGGCAGTTTCCATCCGTGCCGCTTACATCGAAAAGAACCCGCACAGGAACAGCATCAGGCAGATCACACCCACGTGAGCGTGCTTCTCGGCCACCCACCCATACCCAACGACGCTAGGAGGTAGCCAGACCATGGCTAGCGTCGCACTCTTCAATCGCATCTTTCTTAATCCGTCACATCACTGTCTCTTCTCGAATCAGGGCCACCCACCTCAGGATACCATTGACCCTTGTTCTCCTTTTGCATCTTCAGCACGACGTGGTCCGACCAGTGACCACCGATCACACTCCCTCCAACGCTCCCTGCTTCCTTCAGCTTCGCGTCTTCACGATTCAACGAATCACATACCAGCACCAAGCGAGAGAAGAACGACCCCAATTGAGAGGGCATCATAATGGTAGTACATGCTCAACGTTCGCGTGCACGTGTATGTCAAACAATAGCTGAATGCAAACACCAATCCTAGACACCGTGCACTCAAATGTTTCGACTATGCAAATCTAGTCATGTCACTCACCATTGGCCAGCAGAATCGCCATGTTGTTTTTCCGTTGCAAAATCTTCCATACAGGCATAAACGGGTTAATGTCCGGGAACGACAGCCTGACATCGTTCACCCTTGAACCATCCTTGACGACTGCCGTCCCCTCTTCGATTGAACTTGACCTGGCTGACGTGTGATTATCGCTGGCTTGCTTTTCTTCCATCTCTGCTTTGCTCTCCACAACCATGGGGTCGGTTACAGATCTGAGGTTCCTTGCCGCATTTCTCCGCCTGCCCAATGCAGCTTGGTAAGTTGAGCTGCGTTCGATCCGGAACGTGTCCTTGAACAAGAATATGAACGCCCCCAAAATGACACCGCCGCATGCCCCGAGAAAATAGAAACACACGGTCCACCCGAAAGCATGCGACAAACTGCCCCCGAGTATAGGTCCAAGGGCTGGCCCAAGAAGCGGCGAGGCATAAAAAATGCCCATCATCGTCCCTCGTTCGTGAGGTTCATAAATGTCAGCTAGGGTTGCTGCCGAAATCGACAATGCAGCGCTAGATCTGTAAGCCGCTCAAAATAGTCAGCACATGACCTGCAGGTAGGCAAAACACGCAAACCCAGCAGCTTGCACGATGCGCATGCCGATCAACACGTGAATATTTCGCGCATTGGCTATGATGACACTCGCCAGCACGAAAATGACAGTAGCTACCAAGTAGACCGCCTGCTCTATCTTTTGAGCGCAATCGCAATCGCCTGCGGGAGCAACGAACCTTTCGACCCTTGATTTCGCTGGCCGCGCTCCACACGAGTGAAAAATTTCCCTGCACCGCGATGAACGCCGCAAGCGACCAACTAATCTGAATGTTCGTTGCATGCAAATCGTGCGCGATCATGACATTCGTGGCTATCCGATACTAGATGTTTAGACACTGTCATCGAGGTCCAAGGGAACTTGGCGTACGGTTTTGTATGTTTGACGCGAGGGTCGATATTAAACTCGCCGCGGATATGATCCACAACGTCGTTGTCTATCATCATGGAACAATTGTCGTCAATATTTTATATATGCAAACCTATTGAAATATACACATACCTTTCGTGTGTGACTCCATTGACGTGGGTCATCATCGACGACAACGTGTTCAATATCTGGATGGGATTCTTCTTCGGCAGCTTCTTTTGGTGACCGGCACGCTATATCAACGACGGAAGCTGCAGGAGGTTCAGGGGAGTCTGTCCGGAGGGGTCGGGCCGTCACCGTAGGGGCAGACATGCTCGTAAACAGGTCGTGAAGGATGATGCACGCTCAAAAGCCAGGGAATTAGGCACTTGGATTATGCCCAACCCACCTCCATGACTCCATCTTATACTCGCCCTGCTATCGCTCCATCACCGTAATGTCGAGGGGGAGTGTGCCATTAACTTCTCCGCTGGCTCATGCCACACTTGCCAGGCTACTGCGCAAACGACTCAGAGCAAAAATCCGTCAAACGTTTTCCTGCGGATGAGGTATATCTGCCTTGTCCTTACCAATTTTCTTGCTCATGCATGAGCTCTAGGCATATCACCTTACCTCCGTTTCGTGTAGAATACGTAACGCGGTATGGTCCGCGTTGACTCCAAGCTCAAAGCCTCGAATGGCAAAAAAGCGAATCTTGCTCAAAACATTCACGTTGATGGAAGTAATGGCACTCTCCTATCAGCCCACGCTTGACGCGCCTGGACTCTACCACTCGACAAATCGTGTGGAGTGGTTTGTGTTGCCTCTGAAAACAAAGACATGTATACGATCTCATCTAAATGTGTGAGTTTTATTACCACTCCTAACTTCACGTTGATCTCGTGGTGGGGCTCGAAAGTTGCCATGCTCGAAGAGTCCAGATGCTGGAAAAAAGTGTTTAGTCACTCGTAAACGAAAAACGCATACAGGGACGAGATGTTAATGCATAGCAGACGAATGTTCTTGTGCTAAGGTGGAGATACGAGCAAAATCCACACAGGAAGCACAAAGTATGGCGTCCGCATTTCTCCAAACGTTGATCGAGAGAAGATGTCGACATACCGTTCCCATGTCTTTGCTTCTTTTTCCTTCTCTCGCCCTCTTCGTGCATAATCCGCGCGCCCACAGGCTTGCTCCCATCATCGTCCAGCAAGTTGGGAACACTCGAATAATCGAATACCTCGGCTTCCAGATCATGATCGCCAGTGGGAATGGACGTCTCAGCACCATCTGATCGTACTCCAAGGTTTGTTTGTGGAAGTCGGGCAATACTTCTGGTCCTGTCACGTTTTCGTTTTCGCTGCCTTGCGCTTGCCTGACCGACGATGACGATCGTATCATCTTTGACTTCAAGATCTTGTTGGTTTTGGCGTTTGTGCGCAGGTACAAACGGAATCTCAATTTGACCTGCAGGACCGGACGATGTAGGATCAGATGCTTCAAGCATAGCGGATTCGCTTTGTTCCATTTCAGCATTCATGGTTGTACCCAAGACCGATGTCTCCAAAACCTGTGGCTGCATCGGGGTGAAAGCACAATTTGTCAACTGAGCAACATCTCAAAGACCAATCGCTACGCGATATGGGAAACTATACGACGCACCTTAATAGAGGTGGCAACCGATGGCGTCGATATGACTGGCGCAATGACCAACGTCTTGTGTATCTTTTCCATGAGGGCTTTGAAGCGTTCGGCGGAACCATCCGATACATGTGCGTGCGCAAAAGTGGTCTTGATCTTGCCAGACGAGGAAGCTGACGTAGTCTAGTAGAACATAAACATGAGTTGTCAGCATGCATATACCGATGGAGGGCACCATAGAGTGAAGGAAACCAATCACGACAAGGCTTTATCCGCTCAAACTTAACAGGGCAAGTGAAATGACGAAAAAAACAAACAAACAAACTGCTGCGATATACCGGGATGAAGTACCGAAGGCTGATCTGGGTCACGAGAAGAAAGAAGCTTGGACCATACCACATAATGGAGCAAAAGGAGGAACTACATGTTAAAAGCCATGAACTTACCTCAAACAACGCACTTCCGGACAAAACACTTTCCGTGACAGAAGAGTATCCTTGATTGACAACCAAGGATTGTAGTGCAGTCCTACCCCCTTGTGCATGTTTCCCGGAAATCCCAACACCAAACAAGGACGAACGCGAGACTGAAATTGTTGCAGCTGATGCGAAAGAAGTGGAAGGCCAAAGCCGTGACTCATTGGTTGCCTTCGTAGCTGATGACGAAGGCATTGCAATACTAATCGCTTCTGACTCCTCGACAGCCATCGAAACCATCGTCTCAGCACCCTCACATTCATCCTCTGCTAGCCTTTGTGGAATGGACGGTGGTCTGATAGCCTCCATAGTGCTTTTGATAATCGTTACCAGTTCGGCTGAGCGACGCTTCAACACAGGAGGGACATTTCCACGGGTACCGCCAAATCCATCGAATAACGAAAACAAATCCGGAACGGTAGTAGGAAGACTTTCCGCTAGAAGAAAGAGGTGATGAGTCGGGAGTATATACCTAAAGAACCGTCTGTTAATCATAGTGAGAGAAAGATAACGAAAGACGAACCGTGTACTCTCATCCTCCTCTCGGGCTATATCTTCTCTCCACTGATGCACAGCCCTGTATACCGCTACCTGTAGTTCTTGGACCCCCGCTCCCCGAACTGAGGAAGGCGAACATACTAACCCGATCTTATTCCATTTCCTTGCGAGCGTATCCCACCCGCTAGAACCCTTGCCGCCCTCAGCATCGTAAACTTCAACATCGTATAGTCTAAGGGCAGTACGGGATGAACGGTTTAAGACACTATCAATGAGACCATGTTCACGGGGTGTTTCTTTTGTTTCTGTGAGGGTGTGAGGTTCATCGGATATAGGGGATGGTCTCTCAGTAAGCAAGAGGCGAAGCTTGTCATACATGTAAAGAAGGAAATGCGTGTCGGAGCGGGCGTAGGTTAGCATTTCAGCCGGGAGTGGTCTTCATGTAAATATCAAGAAATGGGCGCAAAAAAATAAAACCCAAGTGTCGATCAGCCAACGGAGGGCATACCGAAGTCGGACGAAGGCCTACCGAATTCTCCAGTCAGCGAGCTGGTAGCGTTTGTCAGGTATAAAGTCGCAATAAGTCTCCAGCAGATAAGCAAGGCTATGTTTTGGGAACTCTAGTAAAGGGTTAGCCGTGGGCAGGACAAGATGCAACATGCAAGCACATACCCAACAGTTTTGACGCGTGAAACGTATCGAACAAGCCAACGACAAATATATTGAAGTCTTGTTGAAGCCATACAATGTCTGATTCTGCACCGTGGAAGACCTAAAATTTCGGAAGAGGTTATGACTAGATTGTTGGAGCAGGCAAACAGAACGATGTGCACCTTGATGACTGAAGGATCCGCGAAGATCCTTGAGATAATTTGGCCGGCTTCATTGGCCATACGTGCCTCCTCACTCAGCCCAACATCCTTGCCATTGCCTTGCCTGAGTCCCTCCCTAATCTCTGGCACTAATAGGTCAACCACAAAGTCCTCTTGTCTAGTCGATATTTGCATAAGGGCCAGGAAGCCCCTGTATGATCTATACGAATGGTGTTCGAGATCAATCGCGAGTTCTGCTGCTGAAGAAATGGTGTTCGCCATAGAGAGGAAGGCTTTGGGAGTTGAGACCAACGCCAGAGGATGAGAGGAAACTGTAGATGACAGTGTGTCTAGTGAGGGAGGAAGAGAAGCCTCTAGTGGTGGGTCGAATACGTGTTCAGGGTAGGAAGGATGCGTCAATTCGTAATAATAAGGATGCAACATGCGTTTCCTCCTTTCATCCTCATCATCGTCCTCACGGACATCTTCGATACCCTGACTCGATCTCTCTTCATGGAAAACGTACCCGAGGGGCACTTTGGCACACCATTTATGCGGTATAAGAGTGGTGGGGATATAGGGTGACTCGTCTGTGTTGGCAAGGGTGTGCTTGAATGACAACTGAGGTTTCGGTATATGACTCGCATGAATAAAAGCAGGGTCTAGTCGACCACGGAATGGCTGTTTCTGTCGCACATATTAGCGGATTTAATTATCTTGAATAAATATACATGCCTTTGGTTTGGTTGGGTGAGGATCGACAGAAGTTGCAGGAATATGAATTGCGGGATCTTTTCTTTTTCCAAGGAATACGTCCAGTGCACTGTCCGTACTTTCCAGCATACCCTCCATAGGGTCAACGATATTCCGTACGAAATCATCTACGACGTCTTCCTCTTCTTGCACACTGCCCGATTTTCCGCTAGTAATATAAACGAGCTTCCTGGCCAAGCCAAGGACGCGGTCCGAGAACACGTCAATATCATGGCCTAGTGCTGGGTCAATGGAGCGGTGAAAAGAGATGTCGGCTGGAAGAGATGTCGCTGCCAGGCGAGTGGTTGTAAGCGCTGCCGCTTGAATAGCATCAGAGTATGCTGTAAACGTGTCCACGTCAATGTTTAAAGGTGTCTCTGGCATTATTGACAGCGAAATCTGGAGCTTGACCGTGACGGTGTCGATGGCAAGCAGGAATGTGCAGATCACGTGACTTTGCATTAGTTACACCTCTAAAGACCAACCTATCCAGCGCCTCAATAGCCATGGAAAGCCCAAGTGAACCTAGCCATGCCGGCGACGCCTCCTCCACTATTTTTCCTAAACTCAATGCAAGTTATATTTTGGCATTTCAGTTCTCCTCTTGGTTCCCTTCCTTCGCATCCATGTCCATCAGATCGACTATAATCAAACCCCTAGATTGGTCATTTAAGAATTATCTGGAGTCAGACGGTGTATTCGTTCCGGAGGGATCTGAAAACATGTATGCTTGTTGCCCGCATTACAACAACTTTTCTGAGATACTTATTTGCAGCGTCGCCAATAGCATGCTCGAGGACGAGGACGAAAGCGAGAGTTCCGACGAACTGGAATCCGAGATTCAACGTTTCTCGTTCCCTGAGCTCGACGCAAAAATACGGGCTGTTATTGAAGAATATAAAGGTGTCTTTCCAAAGTTAAACTTTTCTTCTCCCAAGGTCTGCACAAAAACGTAACCCACCTATAACACTCGTATGCATGACCAGGAAACCAGGACGCGGCATGGGTCATACCCATGTCTTCTCCCCTCAAATGCACCTGCCCTGCCGATGTTTACCTCTTACTAAAGTCGTCGGACTTTGTCACATATGACCTGAGCACTGAACATGTCTTTGAGGGGTGCGGTCTCGATGATCGACCACCGTACGAGCTCGAGCTTGTGCTCAGGAAATGGTATCCTGTGGATAGAAGCCGGGAGATACGGTGTTTTGTAAGAAATGATA
Source organism: Tylopilus orsonianus (assembly GCA_038089095.1). Lineage (NCBI taxonomy): Eukaryota > Fungi > Basidiomycota > Agaricomycetes > Boletales > Boletaceae > Tylopilus > Tylopilus orsonianus. Next base: position 3,249 of record JBBPKE010000814.1, on the reverse strand, counting down.
CGCTTCTTGGTTCGTCCAATCGACTTTGGATCGCGGGTCATACCATCCACTTCATACGTATAGGAATTACGCAAAGAGACATGAATTTTTATGATTATATGACGGATCCTCTCACACAAACCAAGATAAAATCGACAGTGCGCCGTTTATGGGAGGAAAACATTCGGCCAAACTGGACGTTCACCCAACCAGATTGTACGTGCAATGTGCTAAATAGCTAGGGGGAGTGAGGCTGACCAATTGACTTTGACTTCGAACAACCGCCGGCTATTCGAGTAGATGTCTTTGATCTCCTACTCACGCGAGATCTTTCCCGAGGACATCTCCTTGACTTCAATCCCTACGTACCGCGCACAGATCCCCTCCTGTTCAGCTACGAAGAACTCCACGCCCTTCTCATCCGGGAAAGTCGCGCAGACAACCAACTGCCCCACGAAAGCATAGCTATGCTTGACCTCCCAGAATTCCGGGTAGTCGACTCCCCACTGCATTTGGCTGCAACAGGCGGCGCACCAACATACCAGCACAACATGGTTCCTATAGAAGCTCTGAACCTCAGCGAGGGCAGAAACATAATTGAATTTTCTGAAATCTGGCGAGACGAAGTTAAGCGGGCTATGCAAGATGAGGATATAGATCACGTCGCACAAGAGTCCTCAAAGTGGATTCATTGATTGCATGCTACGCGACGCAGAGGGATGCGATTCTTATAGCTTCGCTCTAACATTTATCTGCTTTCCCATCCCCTCAATGATTTCCTCTGCCTCCCTTTCGATTCTGCTCAGCAGAACCTCGCACGTAGGGATATCCTTGATGAGACCCATTGCAATTCCAGCAGTCCAAATCCCATATTCTGGGTCTCCGATATCATATACAACCTTTCCCCTCGCACCCGATACAAGATCGCGTAAATCGGCGAATTCCGCACCACCAGGTCTCCGCTCGAGAGCGACCACTTGCTTGGACACCATGTTCTTATATACTCGCGCTGTATTGTTCAGAGTGCGGAAAATGTGAACGGTATCTTGCTCGGTGGATGAAACAATTTTCTCTTTAATGTTCTGGTGGATTGGACTGATCGTCTTTCAGCGAAATAGTTTACTAGAGAAACGTTCACAAATGTACCTTTCCACCGTACACATGAAGCGCGTACCTAGAACACGCATTTCAGACCTTATCAGATAACCAAATTTGGTGAATTCAACGCACCCATATTTACACCCTATTGAATAAATGAGAAGGCATTCAGATATATGGCCTGTAGATGACAGCCATGACAAGAACATACTGCAGCACCGAGAGCTATTGCAGCCGCCAGACCGCGACCATCAGCAAACCCTCCAGATGCGATGTAGGGTACCTTCAGCTCTTGCGCAGCTCTAGCCAACTATACAAAAATCAGTATTGCGACAATTCCTAAGTAGTGTGGATTCCATACCAATACGACACCTCCAATATCTTCCTCGCCAGGGTGACCAGCACCTTGGTATTATAAGCTACAGGTACTAAATTCGAGTCACACTTGCCATACATTCAAAGCCGTCTATGCTGAGAATATCAACGCCCATTCGTTCTGCAGACTGATATCAGAACAGATTCCGATGTGAGAACATCGCAGCGAAAGTTAGACGGCTCTAGCACAACCTTTGCATGCCTAACGGTCGTGCACTTGTGAATCACGATACACCCGCGCGATTTAAAGAAGTTGATGAGCTTTCCCGCTGTAGTATGTAATCAAAAGTAGAAGAAAACCTAGTGAGACAGAACTCACGATTGTTCCCAGCGGTCTCAAAAATACGAACACCTTCCTCGACCGCAGCACGAGCATAGCCTTCATAGTCAGGCGGATTGATGGTGGGAAGGAGGGTGATGTTGACACCGAATGGCTTGTCGGTGGCTGCTCTTGTCTCATGAATAGCGGTACGCAGGGCGTCAGGACTGGGTTGAGTAAGAGCCGTCAGAATTCCTGGGAGCACAGGCCATTAGTCAACGCAGCATTGCATTGCATTATGATCAAGTAGCATACCAAGACCGCCCGCGTTGGAGATGGCTGCAACGAGTCCAGGCTTTCCAACCCTAAGAAGTACGCCTAGAATGGTCTTCGTCGAATTACACGGATATGAGGTGCTCATACCATTGCATTCCACCTTGGATGACTGGTCTAGCAACATGAATGGTAGTGAGCCCACGTCAGTCGACTCATTGCGCACGTACATCCGTATGTGCAGGAGCTGAGTGACGGGTGTGGTTATCATCTCTGTTAGAGGGTTAGAAGGGAGACAAGCGGTCTCAAGATTGAAATATTGAATCTTGGCGACTTCCAGTGAGCGAAGACTTCCGACGTCTGAATCAGGCGAGTAACCGACCGGCGACTCCGGATCCGGCATACTTTCCGGCTATTATTCATGAGGACAGTGACAAAACAGGCGTCACGAGTGATCAGCGCGCTCTCTTACTATTGCCTGTCCCATGCGATTTTGTTTTCCATTTCCGCAGTGAGCACGCAATATGACCGGGACAATGTGCAAAGAGCCCAACCTCAACAGCGAAATTCATATAGATTCCATATGTATTCATAATCCTACAAAATTGTAACTGCTGTACTACTGCATTACGGTTGCGGATAGCTTCAGCGCGGAGGGACAGAAACCTCCGAGTCACAACCAGGGTGCACGCGTCAATTAGTAGCATTGCACCCCTTACAGCTCCTCTACGGTTTTGTATTTTTCTCACCGTCTTCCACACCCTTCATGTCGCCACTGTATACCGTCTGCCGTTGTATCGAGTACTCCCGCAAGAATAAAGTCAAAATCAAAGTGAGCCCAGCCATTGCTGTAGACACCATCCATACTATCGAGATCGAACTCGTCCATGCATTTAACACTGCATTGCGAAGGGTGATGTCCTGGTTGGATCATAGGCACCATTAGCCGACTGATGACCGCGACTAATGGAATTATAGAGCAACACACGGGAATCAAATGGACTTTGTTGATGTTTTCGTTTAGTGCTGCGATATTATCACCAAATCCAAGCTTGGAAATGTTTGGGATAGACCCAATCTTTCGTGGAAGAATGGCGGCAACAATGGCCTGACCACCTGCAAGTCCCACAGCAGCGCCCAACGTACTGAAAAACACCGGTCGCTTTGAGTGGATCGGGGGGGGGGGGGGGGGGAAAAACTTGTTGCCGTAGAAGACATAAAAGGAGTTGTTGCAGGGGCCGTTGCCTCGCGCGTCAAGGCGCCCG
>JBBPKE010000813.1:0-12384 GCA_038089095.1 Tylopilus orsonianus | reverse complement strand
CGTCTATGACCCCACCTTAATCCCTGAAGAAATGGTAGCAAGGTGTCTGGAAGAGAACATTGCAGAAGACATTAGAATGCAATTGTTCTTAACTGGGAAAAGGTGTCAAAACTATAATATGTTAAGGAATAATATAATCATCATAGGTCAAGCCCTGGAAGCCTTCAAGATAATGAAGGCCAAGAAAAGAGAGGGAGGCACATTCTCCAATAACACCTATAAAGAAAAAAGAGACCCGAATGCCATGGATGTTAACACAGTTAACACAAGGCAAGAATGTCCCCAAGGATGTTTCAACTGTGGTACTAAAGGCCACATGATAAAGGACTGCCGAAAGCTGTCCACACAATGCCCTGAATGCAAGTTCAGGCAAGGAGATCATTGTGCCAATTGTTCTAAATGAAAGAAAACCATACAAGCAATGGATAGTGGTGATGTGGAGGGCTCTGAATAGGCGGCTGGCCCATCTCAAGCGCCGGAAAGAGCTGCTGTTGCCTGGGACAACAAGCAGCAGCTTGACGTTGCTGCCCTGGTCAGAGGGCTAGATCCTGAACAGGTCATTGCAGCCTTAAAAGATGTTTTAGCTTTGGAGAAGAAGGGAAAAGGGTGAGTCAACTGAGGAATCTGGAACCTCAGAAGGTTCAAGGTAAATATTTTCAGAATCATTTTGATACTCTAAAGGGGCTTGACAGGAACTATAGTGATGCCTATAGTGAGTATAATATAGAAAATGTAGTAAATGATAAAAAAGGGATCCCATGTAAAGTAGTAGGTGCCAATGGATGCATACCAGTATGTAGTACTGAAGGGTCTGCTGGCTTCAATGTGTATGCTGCAATTGAGGCAGTTATACCAAAGGGGGGGAAAGCACTTGTTGACACTGCGATTCAAGTTGCAATCTCTAACGGTTTCTATGAAAGGCTTGCATCCTGATCCAGGCTTGCCTCCAAGAAATCTATCAAAGTAGGTGCAGGCATTATTGATTTGGACTATCGAGGCAATGTGTTTGTTTTTTTATTTAATCATAGCAATGAGGACTTTAGTATATCAGTTGAAGATAGGATAGCTCAACTGATCATTGAACAGATTGGTACCCAACCCCTGGAGAAAGTTGATGATTTAGGAGATACTAGAAGAGGTGAGAAGGGATTTGGCAGTACTGGAATTCAATGTATCACTACAACCGAGACTGGGACCCCTCATGGGCTTGCTGCATGGGAATGCAGGCTTAATTCAGTCAAAATAAAAACAAAAAAAGAAAATGATCATGACCCCCTTGATGTTCCAGATCAAGTTTGGGTTAGAAACTTAAAGCATTAACAGGAGCTTACTTTGACAGTATCTGTGGCTCCACCAACTGAAAAAGGGAACATGAGAAGAGTTTGTGCCTTACTAGATAGTGGCGCAAATGGAATGTTCATTGACAAAACATGGGCAAAAAGTTATAATATCCCATTACAATGGCTGGAATGAGAAATACCAGTCTTTAATGTCAATGGCACAAAGAACTCTGTAGGAAACATTACACATACTGCCAAGTTAATCATGGACTACGAAGGACACAGAGAATGTATTATTGCAGAAGTAACCAACCTAGGAAAGAATGACTTTATTCTAGGGTATACTTGGTTAGAAAAGCATAACCCCTCTATTGATTGGCAAACAGAGGAAGTACATCTCTGCTGGTGCCTATGCTCTTGTTATCTTCTCCAAGAAAGAACATGCTTCATGAGATCCTTACTGGATAAGGAAATTGATAATGCCTAGGTTGTTTATCCAAAAATAAAAGCACTCAACAAAGAAATTAAAAGAGAAACAACTGTGGATGAATTAGTTCCCCCACAGTATTTACATGAGTTTTGCTCAGTATTTTCAAAAGGGTCCTCTGAGAGGATGCCATTAAAGAAACCGTGGGACCACTGTATTCAACTCAAAGAAGGATTTCAACCCAAAAAGGTAAAAGTTTACCCAATGTCTCCAGAAAAATGAGCCAAAGTTGATAGCTTCATAGAAGAACAACTTCGCAAAGGGTATATATGACCTTCGAAATTACCAATGACGTCTCCAGTCTTCTTTGTTCCAAAGAAAGACAGAATGAAATGGATGGTACAGGATTACTGATACCTTAATGAATGGACAGTCAAGAACAACTACCCATTGCCGCTGATCTCAGATTTGATTGATCACCTAAAGGGTTCAAAATTGTTCACAAAGATGAATCTTCACTGGGGCTATAACAATATTCGCATGAAAGAAGGTGATGAATGGAAAGCTGTGTTCACCACTCATCGAGGAAGTTTTGAACTGCTTGTCATGTTCTTCGGGCAGTCAAACTCACCTGCCACCTTTCAAACAATGATGAACAACATTTTCTATGATATGCATGCTTGTGTGATCATTTATATGGATGATCTATTGATTTTTATGAAAACAAAGAATCAAGTGGAACATGATGCAGTTGTCATGGAAGTGTTGAAAAGACTCAAAGAGCATGACCTCTTTGTAAAACCAGAAAAATGCGTCTTTTCTGTCGAAAAAGTTGAAATGCTGGGCATGATTATCACCCCAGAAGGTGTCTTTATGGCAGAAGATAAAATCAAAGGAATAATGGACTGGCTGGTTCCAAAAACAGTCAAAGGTGTTTGAGGTTTCCTCAGATTAGCAAACTTTTATAGGCAATTTGTAAAAGATTTCACAATCATCACAAGACCATTGAATGATCTTACAAAAAAGGATGTTCCATTTGAATGGACTGAACAAAGACAAAAGACGTTTGATACACTAAAGAAAGCTTTCACCACTGCACCAGTAATGACCTACCCAGATGAAGATACTCCATATAGGGTAGAATGCAATGCTTCAGATTTTGCAACAGGGGTAGTATTATCACAAGAGATTGATGGAAAATAGCACCCAGTTGCTTATTCATCAAATTCAATGACACCAGAACAGCAAAACTATCCAATTGCTGACAAAGAAATGCTGGCCATTATTAATGCTCTAGAACAATGGTGACACCACCTTGAAGATGCTAAACACCAGTTCGAAATTTGAATGGACCATTCAAACCTCCAATATTTCATGAAGGGACAGGATCTTAATAGGAGACAAGTATGCTAGGCACAATATCTCTTATGATTTGACTTTCTATTGGTTAAAAAGGCCGGAACTTCTATGGGAAAACCTAATGCCCTTTCTAAAAGGGAAGACCATGCTATTAGGATAGAAAATGATAACAAAGGGGTTATAATAATTCCAGAAAGTAAAGTCCAAAAAACGCAACCAACTTACATTGGAACAGCCAAGGAAGATCTTCTTGATGAAGTAAAGAAGGCTCAAGGCTCCCCAGAGGAATTAAAGTTAATGGATAAGAAGATCTATGTGCCCAATGAAGAAGGATTGCAGCAAAAGATTATCTCCTTATATCATGATTCTACCCTTGCAGGATATGGGGGATCTGATAAGACAATGGAATTGGCTAGCCGATTCTATAAATAGGAAGGGATGCAATCCCAAATAAAAGATTACTGCTCCCAGTGTGATAGATGCGCCTGAATGAAGCCAACAAATCAGCTGCCTGCTGGTTCTATTAAACCATTACTGGTTCCTAGCGAGCCTTGGAAGGAGATTACAGCAGATTTCATTACAGATCTGCCTGAAAGCAAGGAATTTGACTCAATTCTGGTAGTTGTAGATTGATTTTCAAAAGAGGTGGCATTTATCCCCACCAACAAAACAGTTACCAGTCTGGAAACAGTAAGACTGTACTGAGACAATGTTTGAAAGCATCATGGACTTCCAGATTTGATTGTTAGTGATCATGGACCACAATTCACATCACAATTAATGAAGGACCTGTGCTCAATGCTACAGATCAAACCAAAGTTATCAATGGCCTTCCACCCCCAGACGGATGATCAAACAAAACGAGTTAATCGAGATCTCCAGCAGTATCTCTGATTGTTTACCGCTGAAAAGCAAAAAGAATGGGCAGAATGGTTGAGTCTTGCTCAATTTAACTATAATAATCGAATGCACTCTTCAATAGGCAAGTCCCCTTTCAACATCACAAGATTGTATATGCCACGAATGAGCATAGAACCACGAATGACAAAGAGTTCTGCTGTGCAGGAATTTGCTAAAGAGTTTTCTGGTACCTTTATTCAAGTTTGAGATAATTTGGAAAAGGCTTGTGCCAAGATGACAGCATGGAGAGGTAGCTGGAGGTCAGATATTGAGTATTCGATCAGAGATTGCATTTGGCTCTCCACCTCACACCTAGATTTGCGATGATCTGGTCATTTATCATTAAAGTTAATGGAAAGGTTTATTGGGCCTTATGAAATCACTGATGTCATAGATTCGAACACTGTGCATTTGAAATTGCCGAGCTCCATGTGCATTCACCTGGTTATGAACATAAGTCACATTAAACCTTATAAAGAACATCTCCCAGGACAACCTGTTGTCACTTCTAAATCTACCAATGTGGATGATGAAGGACAAGAGGAATGGGAGGTTGAGAAAATAGTTAATTCTTGCCTCAGGGGCAATAGGCTCCAGTTTTTAGTCCACTGGAAAGGTTACAGCAATGAAGACCATACTTGGGAACCCCAAAGTAATCTATCAAAGGCGCAGGCTGCCATTGATGATTTTTATAAAGTAAACCTGACAGCTCTGTATTGTCTTAAACTTATTAACACAAGGTTTGAGGATCTGGGCTTCCACTCTTATGAAAACCTCACCGAATGTTTACCTCCTCTCATTGGTCATCTGGAATCCAAACCATAGAAGAGGGGTAGTATTGAAAATGCCATATTTTTACCTTTAGAACAGTGTTACTTTTTCATGTCACATGACCTACAGCTGTGCTAATCACGTGACTCATCATGTGACTTGAGGCTGTGCCTCCTTAGTCAGCAAAGGCTGTGTTGTGGCAGTGCCATGACATCATAATAACATCATGGTCTAGACTGGTCTAGCCTTACACATGTATTTAATTACCATTGTAGAATCTTTTGGAATATTCTATTACTATACCCATATATAGTATTAGTGTAGATTCACACACCAGCCCTAAGCTGGTTTGTGCACTGGTTTGTACAGTATATATATCTGTCAATGCAATGCCCAAAGACTCCAGTTTAGTCTTTGTGGCATTTCAGCTACAATCCTCTTGACTCTTACAGTTAGATCTTAGTGTGGGCCTAGGCAAGTGCAGTATTGTGCAGCTGTCAGCTTTACTGTCCTTTCATGAAATACTGGAGGTTCAAATGATCCATTCATATCTCAAATTGATGCTTAGCACCTTCAAGGTGGTATTGCCATTGTTCTAAAGCATTGATGATGGCTAGCATTTCTTTATCAGCAATTGGATAATTTTGCTGTTCTAGCATCATGGAATTTGATGAATAGGCAACCAGGTGCCACTTTCCATCAATTTCCTGAGAGAGCACTGCTCCTGTTGCAAAATCTAAAGCATTGCACTCTACCCTGTATGGAGTATCTTCATCTGGGTAGGTCATTACTGGTATGGTGGTGAAGGCTTTCTTCAGCATTTCAAATGCCTTTTGTCATTGTTCTATCCATTCAAATGGAACGTCCTTTTTCATAAGATCATTCAATGGTCTTGCAATGATTGTGAAATCTTTAACAAATTGTAATGGACTAGCTGTTAGGCAGGGCATTGCATCACCTGCCACTCGGGATGCCTCACTATAGAGGACTTACAGCCGGGCCACTACTGTGCACAGTACTGAGGGTTTGCTAGGCTACTAACCCAATATGCTAAGCTGAGGAGCTAGCATGGGCAATTGCAGGTGCTACTTATAGGTATTCTACTGGTGCACGGACCAGGCTCTATATAGCAATAGTCTACCTACACCCATCGCCTTGTGACTGATCTATTGGACCATCAGGTCAGCTCTCTGACATAGGGCTCTGCAACTACTCCATGAACACGGCCATTGCCGTGGTCGTGTAGCGACTGCTACACAAATCACTTATAAAAATTTGCTAATCCAAGGAAACCTTGGATGCCTTTGACTGTTTTTGGAACCAGCCAATTCATTATTCCTTTAATTTTATCTTCTGCCATAAAAACTCCTTCAGAAGTGACTATCATGCCCAGCATTTTGACCTTTTCGACAGAAAATACACATTTTTCTGGCTTTACAAAGAGATCATGCTCTTTGAGTCTTTTCAACACTTCCATGACAACTGCATCATGTTCCTCCTGATCCTTTGTTTTTGTGAAGATTAAGAGATTATTCATATAGATGATAACACAAGTGTGCATATCATAGAAAATGTCATTCATCATTGTTTGAAATGCTGTGGGCGAGTTCAACTGCCCAAAGAACATGATGAGCAGTTTAAAACTTCCTCAATGAGTCATGAATGTGGCTTTCCATTCATTGCCCTCTTTCATGCAAATATTATTGTAGCCCCAGTGAAAATCCATCTTCATAAACAACTTTGAACCCTTTAGGTGATCAATCAAATCTGAGATCTGAAACAGTTGCTTCACGGGTAACCTAACGGTAACCCTAGGTTAGGGGTATCAATAAGGGATTAGCTAAGTGGTTACACACTTACGTCAGCGCTAGTCAAGGGCTTAGCCAGCTTACGACATAGTTAAAGGGTTAGAGTTTACATAAGGGCTCTAGACCACCAGTATTAAGGATAGCCGGTTCCCCGGACTATACTCACGGACTCTTACGATAGAGATACACGAGGCTGATACTAACATATTATTAGTAAATGGGCATAACTCATAGTCCACTGCCATCATATCAGACCTTCCATAGATAGCTAAAGGATCACCCAGTCTACCGGGGCTCATACTGTAATAGGATAGATAGGGTAGAGCACAGCATGGTCTGTGCGCAGTAGTACTTAGTACATAAAGCTGCCAATGTGCTGGCTAGAACCCCAGTTCTAGCTTATTTGGTCTAAAGGCTAAATACTCTAGTAAGAGCTCTAATGTGGGAGCCCGGATAAGTCCTCTGTCAGATGAGGCTAAGAGTTTTGGGGTTAGCATTCCACTAGCCTTGCGGCTTGTCCACTACAAGATCAGTGGCAATGGGTAGTTATTTTTGACTGTCCATTCATTTAAATATCGGTAGTCCTGTACCATTTGCTTTTTACCATCTTTCTTTGGCACAAAGAAGACAGGTGACATCATTGGTAACTTGGAAGGTTGAATATATCCCTTTCGTAGTTGTTTTTCTATAAAGCTATCAACTTCAGCCCGTTCTTCTGGAGACATCAGGTAAACTTTCGCCTTCTTAGGTCAAAATCCTTCTTTCAATTGGATACAATAATCCCATGGTTTCTTTAATGGCATCCACTCAGAAGATCCCTTCAAGAACACTGAGTAGTATTCGTGCAGATATTGTGGTGGGACCAGCTCATCCACCATTGCTTCTCTTTGAACATTCTTGTTGAGTGCTTTTATCTTAGAATAGATGACTTGAGTGTTATCCAGTTCCTTATCTAGTAAGGATCTCATGAAGCACATTTGTTTGTGAAGAAGATAACAAGATCGTGGACATCAGTGAAGGTGGACTTCCCCTGTTTGCCAATTGATGGAGGGGTTGTGCTTTTCCAACCATGTATAACCCAGGATGAAATCATTCTTTCCAAGGTCAGTAACTTCAGTGATAATTCATTCTCTATGTCCTTCATAATCCATTATTAATTCAGCCGTATGGGTGATATTTCCTGCTGAATTCTTTGTTCTGTCCACATTGAAGATGAGTATTTCCTTTTCCAACTGTTGAAGTGGAATGGCATGACTTTTTGCCCATGTTTTATCAATAAACATTCTGTTTGTGCCACTATCCAGTAGTGCATTAACCTTTCTCATATTTCCCTTTTCGGTTGGTGGAGCAACAGATACCATCAAGGTCAGCTCCCATTGGTGCTTTAAGTTCCTAACCCAGACTTGATCTGAAACATCAAGAGGGTCTTGGATATTTTCTTTTTTTGTGTTTAGTTTGACTGAATTAAGCCTGCATTCCCATGCAGTGAGCCCACAAGGGGTCCCAGTCTCAGTTGTAGTGGTACATTGAATTCTGGTACTGCCAAATCCCTTCTCACCCCTTCTGGTATCTCCTAAATCGTCAACTTTCTCCAGGGGTTGGATACCAATCTGTTCAATGATCAGCTGAGCTATCCTATCTCCAACTGATACACTAAAGTTCTCATTGCTATGATTAAATAAAAGGACAAAGATATTTCCTCAATAGTCCAAATCAATAACACCTGCCCCAACTTTGATAGATTTCTTGAAAGCAAGCCCAGATCAGGATGCAAGCCTTCCATAGAAACTGTTAGGAATCACAACTTGTATCACAGTGTCAACAAGTGCTTTTCCCCTCTTTGGTACTACTGCCTCTACTGCAGCATAGACATCAAAGCTGGCAGACCCTTCAGTACTATGTACTGGTATGCATCTGTTAGTGCCTACTACTTTACATGGGATTTCTTTTTTATCATTTACTACATTTTCAATATTATACTTACTATAGGCATTGCTATAGTCCCTGTCAAGCCCCTTTAGAGCATTAAAACGATTCTGAAAATAATTACCTTTGGCCTTCTGAGGTTCTGGATTCCTCAGTTGGCTTGCCCTTTTTCCTTCTTCTCCAAAGCCATTATGTCTTTTAAGGCTGCCAGAGCCTGTTCTGGGTTAAGTCCCTGGACTAATGCAGTGACATCAAGTTGCTGCTTGTCATTCCAAGTGATTGCTCCTCTAGCTGGAGTTGATCAGTTATCCTTCTGAAAACCCGATCCTCCAGGTTCATCATCCTCCTCTGGAGATTCCTCCCCATGATTTGTAGCCATTCTTCATACACTGCTCTTCTTCTTATACTTTGAACAGGTACTTCGATGGCTTCTCTTCCAGAAGCCGCACTCCTTGCACTTGATGACTGGCTTTGAACAGTCCTTTATTAAGTGTTTGCCCCTGCAGTTATAACAGCCAGGGTCTTGCCTTTGGACCGCATCAACATCCATTGCATTGGGGTTTTGTCTTCCTTTATAGGCATTATTTGAGAATGTGCCTTCCTTTCTTTTCTTGGCCTTCGTCATCTTGAAGGCTTCCAGGGCTTGACCTATGATGATAATATTGTCCCTTAACTGATTGTAGTTTTGGAATCTCTTTCCTGTGAGGAAGAGTTGCATCTGAATATCCTCTGCAACATTTTCCTCGAGACATCTTGCAGCCATCTCTTCAGAAATCAATGTGGGGTCATAGACTCCCCTGAATCTTGTTAAGAAAGCATGTATGAACTCTCTTGGGCCTTGTTGACACTGCTGCATCTTTCGCCAGACAATGTCCTTTTGGTTTCCTGCTACAAAGTGAGCTTGAAGCTCAACTTCCCACATGTCAATTGTGGGCCAGTGGGTTCTCCCATCTTGACCTGGCATTCTGTACTCTTTCATTTTTATTTGTGCCCAAGTGAGTGCTCCATATGTCTCTGGTTTATTGGCATTCCCTATTCTCATAAGGATACCATAGCCTTTATCTTGAAGGGTTGGAAACCCTTCTAAATTTTGATTTAAATAGACCCTCATACAGGTCCATCAATTCTCGAACATTAGACTCTTTCCACTGTATTTACCTGGATCTGGTACCAGTTCTATCTTCTTCTGAAATTTAGGAGTAGTATTTGCCACTCCTAGTCCTACTGATCCCACTCCTGCCATTTTGAGTTCCTTGACTCTCTCCCTGGTGTTGTGGGCATCTTCCTGGTTTCTTTCAAGCATCCACTTTAAGTTAGCGAATGCCCTTCTCATTTGTTTGAAGTCCTCCCTGGTGGGAGTGATTGGTCCCATGTCGATCTCAGACATCTTTGAGATAGGGAAGGAGGATATAAAACGATGATGGTGGTGGTGGTATGAAAGGAGTAAAAAACTCTCTCTTTATAGATGGAGTTAATGCCTCAACATCTTCTTCGAAGTCCCCTGTATTGAGTACTTCATCCTCAAATAGTTCTGGCCTATAAATCACCAGATCTTCAAAGTCTAGAACTTCATCTCGTCTTTGGATTGGGGAAACTGATCTTCTTTCTGCAGGAGAAGGGGATGGGTAGAAGTTGAATTCTTCATTGGTACCGTTTGGATCAGCTTGTTCCAGATGAAATCTCTCCCAGAACTTGAGTGTTCTGGAGAGTTGCACTTTAAGGGCTTCTTGAAAGCCCAGACTTGGGGAGCAGGAGAACATCTGTATGTAGAGTTAAAAAACTATAGAATGCCAAGAGATCTGCATTCCCTCTTGGTGGTTCCTAGTCAATAACCTTTCTGGGCAACCCTACTACTTTGAAACAATGTGGTGTCATGAGCACTGAAAAAAAGAACTATAGTGGTGTGACTGACTTTAATCGATTATCACTGCACAAGGTGACCATCAGAGGCCCTACAGGCTTCTCTGCTTTAATCCCCTATCTGGGACATTTTAAAGACAAATGCCAAGTGGCAGGTAGGTAAAAGTAGTAGAATATCCCCTAAAGCCTGGGGTCTGACTATGTTTCCCTTAATGCTGGGATCCACATGTGATGACAAGTAAAGAGTAAAGTGTGGAAGTAGGAGTGATGGTAGTTTAGTCTTAATGAAGCTGACAGCCACACTATACAGTGCTAGCCTAGGCCTACACTAAGATCTAACCATAAGAGTTGAGAGGTGTAGCTGGAATGCCACTGTAGCAAATGCTACATGGCTAATCTAGCAGTAACCCTAGGTTATGGGTATGCAATAGAAGATAGCTAAGTGATTAGCAACCGCCAAGAGACTTAGCTAAGGGTTAGCGCTTAGTCAGCACTATGCCCCGGTATGGGCTTAGCAGCCCTGAGACCTAGATGGTCTAGACAAGTACGTTACTGCTCTAGACATGTACACACAGACTTCATGAGGCTGATGTCCTTGCACCTGTAGTCAGCAGGCTCTTGTAATGATATGATCCCATCGCATCGAACCTACTCTATATAGTTAGATACCAGTACGTCTACTGAAGGTATTATCATAGTCGGTAGAGCACAGCCTGGTCTGTGCGCATTCCCCTGTAGTATATAGTCTGGGAATGCCCCACTAGAACTCCTCAGTTCTAGTCTATTGGGTCTTACAGCTCAATTCCTCCTAGTGAGGCTTTGGTGGTCCTGGGATAAGTCCTTAGTGGAAGCTAAGGCACTGGGAAGGCTGATTGTAGTTGGCCTTGCGGCTTGTCCGCTACATTAGACTAGAACTTCTATATTCCACCACCACCCAGTCACAGTGGTTCCTACTACGTCTTTGTGTTATTGCTGATACCCCGCAGCAAGAGTCCATACGAGGACGATCTTAGGGGGAGTCGCTGAAGATATGGAACCTCTACTCTGCTACCCGAAAGGGGATGTGCATAAGGAGTACGTTTCTGAAGAGTCTTCAATGCTCATGAGACAAGACCTAGTGAGGCGCATCGCACGCAGAAACTTTTAGTTTTAGTAGGTGGTCTGCAATGACGTTAAACTAGCCCCCTCGATAGCCTTACGAGGATATAAATAATAAGTGCAATGACAGAAGAGATAGGCTGCATTATCGTATGCATAGAAAGAGCTATTTCAAGATCTTGATGAGAGATCATCGGTAAACATATCTAGTAAATGGCAGCACCAGATAAGTGAAGCCTACACCCGTTGCTATACAGCTTAGGTCTAAGCTCACACTAGTCCTGACTTAAGAGATCAGAGTATGGGTGGAATACAACAAGACTGAACTGAGTCTGTCGGATGGATTGCATGGGTTTATATACTACTGACTACAGTGCACAGACCACCTTAGGGCTGGCACATTATCTATATAAAGAATACAAGGATATACATATATGTGCATATTGCATATATCATAAAATGTTCTAGAAAGAATGATGTCATAGGTCTAGGCTTGCACAGCAAACTATTAGTAAGCGGTCTAGGTCCTTATGTAAGCATATTTGTGTAATACGAGCCATGTCCGTTGTCATGTGACTGTGAGGTCAACCCTAACCATTCGTATGGTTAAGTCAAAAGTTAGGTTAGAAAAGTCGTATTTTCAACACTACCCTCCATCTAAAATTAGATTCCAGATGATTGAGGGACATCATATTCTTTCGACCATATCCCATCAGGATCAATCTCTAGTCTCCCAACAATTGGTGGCGGTGCTTCGGTGACATTTTCTAATTTTCTCCAAGGCATATTTATAAAGTCCATGTGGGTAATCCGCATCCATCTAGGAGCGTTGGGATTTTCTTTATAGAAGTCGCGAATAGCGTCCTTGGCATGTGATAAATTACTTTCAGGTTCCCAAGTGCGATCTTCCTCGAGATAACCTCTCCAGTGGACTAGGTATTGAAGTCCCCCTTTT
>JBBPKE010000811.1:0-12398 GCA_038089095.1 Tylopilus orsonianus | reverse complement strand
TTATCTAGTACATCAAACTGCAATTAGTAGCGTACAGAGCTTGACTCATCACTTGGGCTCGCAAGACCGTATCCGCAGAAAACAGCAAGCTGTTTGATATCGTCTTGAGTCTGTGGGATTTTGCCTAGTCGAAAGTGAACTATTTTGAAAGTGTCGGTCAGGCTGTAGAAACTAAGCTTGCAAGCAAGGCAGAATAGAGTTTGAAGTGATCAAAACTAATCCTCACGGGGTTAGCTTATACATGGCCGCAAAATGATATCTTACCGAGCATGGTGAGGCCACCGAGACTCAGTTGGAGTGCGAAAAGTAACAGCGAAGCTGCCATCTGAGCCAACATTAAGTCGGTTCGTGGCTAACTAAAAATATCAGGCACAAACAATTGAGAAAACGCCTTAACTTTTCGTTTGGCACACTCGTCTGAGTTCGTCCCTGTTACGTTTGGGCCAGTCACAGTCATCACTACGCAGAGTCCCAACACCGTCCGCTCTGGGTGTGATGCAAAAGTCGGAGAAGCTTCCAATTATAGCCCCATCGCTTTGAAGCGATCTATAAGGCAAGTGTGCGAGACCTATTGCAACAATCCGATCAATCGAAAGTCCAGCTTTCCATAACAGACTACTGACATTAGCATTAGTATACTGTAACCATACCAGTTATTAGCTGTTTGTCCTCTTCGTATGCCTCTATACACCCAGACCGGCCAGGATCGCAAAAGTGGGTGTATCATTACTGGACAGACATCAGATACCATGCAGCATAAAATTCATGAAAAAAACCTCGTTTTCGGTTCACGTATCCCTTTCCGAGCCCGGGTGAGAGGGTTCCCTAGACTGCCCGCGCTTACTCGGAAAAGATGGCCGGTCTCCAATGTTCCCGAACGAAATCCATGTTATTCTTTGGCATCTACCACTCGAGAAAAAAAGAGACAGTCGACGATGGGAATGGTGGTATGGATCAGACCTGCAAACAGACCTAGGCTTATCGTCCTGTGCGCACCGCAAGTGGATGAGGAAGAGCGAAAATAAAACGCCAAAAATCAGGACGCACAGTTGGATCCGGGTCTCGAAATTGATGGGTTCGGATCGCATGACAGTGCGATAAACAGTTTCAGTCCAGCGACGTACGCCCAGTGAGGCGATATCAGTCGCATCGGAGAGGGCCCAAAAAATGCCTGCGTAGAGGGTGAGGTTACCAAGTGGGCTCAGAACTAAGCATGTCATTTATTCATAAATGACGAGACGCACCACCTTTGTCGGGGTTTGCAAAAGAAATCTACATAATACCTTGCGTGTGAGAGACTGAGGTCGCAGTGCTACTTGGTGTCTGCCGATGCGCCATTGCCACGACACAACAACGCAACCCACGGCAGAACCCGACCACATGACCAAGTATCGCCTCCAGGGAGTTTGTCGACAAACTCGTCTCCATCCTCAAGATGCCTGTGCTCAACCACGCCATCAAGGCCGACATCCTCAAGCACATCCAGGCCTGGGCCCTAGCATTCGAGGGCAAGCCTGCACTCGCCGATGACACCAGCACCACCCCAGAATGGATCAATTCCGACGTCTGTCTCTGCTGTCGGATCCCCTTCACATTCACGAACCCGGAACATCACTGCCGCGACTGTGGCCAGGTATTTGAGCGCAAGTGCTCGTCCAAGTCCATCCCCCTTCCCCATTTTGGTATTGCTTAGCCCGTCAGAGTTTGTGACAGCTACCACACAAAGCTTTCCCGCAAGAATGAACGGACGTGCGTATACTTTTCTTTTTCAACACCCATACTTAGTCCCGTGACAGATGCCACTGCCATGCCGCTAGCATGGACTGTACAGCTCTGCAATAACGCCGCTCGCGATGCCTTTGACGCCGAGCTCCAGCGTGCAATTCAACTCTCCCTCCGCGAGGTCGGCGCCTCTTTCGCGTCCTCTAAACGTCCTGGTCATGTCCCCTACCGGTCGCATCCGTATTCGCAGCCCCCAGAAGCCTCCCTTGTCGACTCATCCTGCCAACAGACGACGGTCAGCCCCACCCGCCACCGCGATGGCCGGCAACGAGGACGATCCCGGTTTGAAGGCTGCGACCGAGGCAAGTCTAGGGGAGGCAAATATTCCAAAGCCAAGTGCTCCGGTCGAGTCGCCTGTCACCGAGGACGTGGGTTTTTCTTCTTCCTATCCACCGACTGTCACTCCTACCCTGTTCATACCCAAGATACCCAGTTATGATCTCGAACCTCTCGAATCCGATGTCATCCTCACCTTTGGCTAGACCATCGAGCAGTTGCAACCCCAGAGTGGGCGAGACATGTCGCAGTAACTCCGCAGTGGGCGAACTTTTCGACAAGGCGGGCTGAGACTCAAGTTCGCAATGAGTTTGGTCGACACAGGAAGAAAGCATGGCAAGTCGTGTTCCCGTTCCTCCGTGTGCCATCCTTAGTTCTGGTGACAGGTCTCGTCAGAGATGTAAGATAAACCGTCACAAGCGGTCAAACTCTACGACAAGCTACTCACAGGTGGGGTCTCCCATCCGACTTGGCGTCGAACGCCTCCCGAACAGGCTCGCGCACCACCTACCGGGTGAGTGTATACCCAGTTGCAAGGACCGAGCAGATACAACCAATGGGCCTCCTCGTCTACTGCATACGAACCACCCCGAGGGGATACCACAGCATCTTAAGTCCCGCAATCGCCTACGGTACCCTACCAACCATCGTACCCCCTGCCTCCCTCTCCGGTGTCGAGCACGTCGGGGCCTTGCTACATCCAGCCCTCGTATTCCTACAACCCTCCCACAGCTGAGCAAGAGCCGCAACACCCGACGACGTTACCGCTTGTGCTCCCCATGTCCCCGCTGCAATTGCAGATAGCCAAGTACAGGCACTCGGGGCAACGAGCGCTCTCCCTCCTCGTCCTCCTCCCCCAGACAGCATCCACGGCCTGCGCCGAAACTTGCCGTCACGGATGCGCCCGGACGCAGCACTGTTGCGCGCGCGCACACGATCTCGGCGCGTCCGTCCATCGCCTCCCCGCCGCCGCCTGCGCAGCCACATACATCGCTTGTGCGCGCATCGACGGTGTCGTCGTATGCGCCGCCCGTGGGCCATGTCCGGACGCAGCCCCACACGCATTTACATCCGTCTCTCGTGTCCCTGCTCCAGCCCCCATCTCAGCCACAATCTCATCCGCCACCGCCGTCGTCGCTCCCCGTGTTCCCTACTAGGCCGACGAGCGCGCCACAGGCGTTTGATCTGTACTCGCCATCGGTGCCTGTGGCGTCCCCGCAAGAACGGCGGGATGAGATGTTGATCGAGCTGTAAGTCGTTGGCTTGGAAGTAGCAATCATCGACCCCTCTTTTTGTGTGTGCTTTCTACAATGGCATTTGTGACGCATGCGTGCGCGCGGTGATATATACGGCACCAACGCCGTGGCTTTTGAAACGTGCCTATAAGTGCCCACCTAGTCATGATGATGAGCGCGCAGAATTATGCAGATGGGCCTACTAGTTATAACACTTTTGGATACCACCATATTCTATAGCTAATGCAGTAGGTGTTCCCATTCAAGGTATCTAGTGTGGCGGGATAAGGTGTGGCTAATAACTCTGCCGTTAATCGTCATACCCTCTGCAGGCGCTAACCTGTAGATCTAGAGATATGTCCCAACAAAAAGAAAACCCATATCTAGCACACTTGCCCCCAAATCAGAGGGGTGCACCGTCTCGCATCCCAAAAGGTACCGAAGGTGAACCGCTCTTTGGTTTCCTGCCACGAAAGGTGACTGCCAACCAAGTGCGCAAGGCGATGGTAAGATCGACCCGTATATCATTCTAATTCCGGGTCTATTCATTCAGTGTTTCAGGAACACGACCTGAACCCTTTCACCAAAGCTCCGCATACTCCTCAATACAAGAGTATATTAGAAGCACGCAGGAAGTTGCCCGTTTATACACAAATGGATGAATTCTACAAGATGGTCCGATCCTCTATCGTGCGATGATGGTTGTTAGCTAATGACCTATTTGTAGTTCAGTGCAAACCAGATCATCGTTATGGTTGGCGAAACTGGATCTGGTAAGACTACGCAGTGAGTTAGCAGCGGAGAAAAACTCTTTCTGGCCCACCTTTTTGAAACTATAAACTCAGACCGGTATTTTTTTCGTCGTTAGAATACCCCAGTTTGTCGTGTTCTCCGACCTCCCCCACACCAAGGGCAAAGTTGTTGCTTGTACGCAACCTCGGCGTGTTGCTACCATGTCGGTTGCAAAGCGTGTTGCAGACGAGATGGACGGTGAGCGTTCACTTTTAATCTCAAGTGAATATTCTCTCATCTCCATATCTATGGTACGGCGTAGTCCAACTCGGGCGACAAGTTGGCTACTCGATACGTTTCGAAGACATGACCGAGCCTGGTACTACATTTCTCAAGTATATGACAGACGGTACGCTTCTTCGCGAAGCCATGAACGATCCCGACCTCAATCGTTATTCGACCATTATTCTTGACGAGGCGCACGAACGAACCTTGGCTACCGATATCCTCATGGGTCTCTTAAAGTCTCTTGCCAAGAGACGGTCCGACCTCAAAATCATCGTCATGTCTGCCACCTTTGACACCCTCAAGTTTCAGAAATACTTTGGTATCGGAAATAATTCCCTCACGCCGCTCTTCAAGGTACCCGGACGCATGCATCCTATCGAGGTTTTTTACACCCAAGAACCTGAACCTGATTACGTCGAAGCAGCGATTCGGACTGTTATGATGATCCATCGCGCCGAAGACCCGGGCGACATTCTGCTTTTCCTTACTGGAGAGGAAGAAATCGAAGATGCTTGCCGAAAAATTAAATTGGAGGCCGACGACCTTGTCAACCAAGACCCTAAGTCCGTGGGCCCTCTGGTCTGTATACCGCTCTACTCGTCCCTTCCGCCCCAACAACAACAGCGTATATTTGATTCCCCTCCTAAAGCCCAGACACCTGGTGGCCCTCCTGGAAGAAAAGTGGTGGTCTCGACGAACATTGCCGAGACGTCCCTAACAATCGACGGTATCGTCTACGTCGTTGACCCCGGCTTTTCCCAGCAAAAGGTGTATAACCCGCGTATACGCGTCGAGAGTTTGCTGGTGAGCCCGATTTCGAAGGCTTCAGCCCAGCAGCGTGCGGGACGTGCAGGGCGGACGCGTCCAGGAAAGTGCTTTAGGCTATATACAGAGAAGGACTTTATGTCCGAGCTCGAGGAGAAAACGCCTCCGGAAATACTCAGTAGTAATTTGGCAAATACGGTGTTGGAGTTGGTAAAAGCAGGTGTCAAGGTGCGCGCGTTCACTCGCGGTCTCTGGGCAGTCATTCATGTGTTCCGGTCCAGGATCTTGTACGGTTTGATTACGTAGATGCGCCCGCACCAGAGACGCTCATGCGTGCTCTGGAGTTGTTGAACTATTTGGCCGCACTAGACGACGATGGCAATCTTACTGCGTTGGGGAGCATCATGGCCGAGTTCCCGCTAGACCCTCAGGTGCGTGCTCATTCATACGTTTCCCGGGACGTTTATTGACGTTGCCTCTAGCTTTCGAAAATACTCGTTTCCAGTCCTGAATTCCAGTGTAGTAATGAGATCCTGACGATCACCGCAATGCTATCTGGTACAATCCGCCGTTCTGTTCGTGCTCTGATGTATGCTTATTGCAACTCTCTAGTTCCGAACGTATGGCTTCGGCCTAACAATCAGCCTAAAGAGGCGGATGCTGCGAAGGCGATGCTTACCGTTCCAGATGGTGATCACCTAACGCTGCTGAACGTATACAACTCGTACATGCTAAGCAAGCATTCCTCGCGATCCACCCCATGCCGAGGACTGACATGACGCACAGACAAGGGCGATAAGAACTGGGCTTGGAACAAATACCTCTCCGCACGTGCACTCGCTCAAGCCGAGAACGTCCGCCAACAACTAGAACGTACCATGGAGCGCTTCGAAGTCGCCCTTTTATCAACCACGGACGAGAGAAAAATGTACATCAATATTAGAAAGGTACTATGCTGTGGCTTCTTCATGCAAGTCGCGCACAAGGAGGGTGAGAAAGGCAATTACCTGACTGCCAAGGATAATCAGGTATGTTGCGCGTGTTTTTTTGTCTCTCTGGAAAGTGCAGACTGAGAAGATGACGTCTAGGTTGTCGGTTTACACCCATCCTGTGGTCTCGATACTCAGCCAGAGTGGGTCATTTTTAATGAGTTTGTTCTGACGACGAGTCCTTATATCCGGACGGTGACGGATGTCCGGCCCGAGTGGTGTGTTGCTTGTCTGGTTATAGACGTCGATCCCCTTTACGCGCTTTACAGGCTATTGGAATACGCCCCTGTCTACTTCGATCTCAGCACGTTCAGAGATTCGGAGACAAAGAGAGTGTTGCAAAGCGTCGCTAACAAGAAAGCTGGTAAGTTTGGGCGTATCGAGGGTGCGAGACCAGCTAGGAAGAAGAATCAGAAAAAGTGACTGCTCGTTTGATGGACCTAGTGACGTCTATTGGGATAGTTGCAAGGGCATACATGATTGGCATTCGAATCGTCATGAGTGGCTAGTGTTTGTACTGACTTGTAGGACAATGACATACTTTGAACTCATTGCACGTGTGATGTTCTGTATTATTGATACGCATGTCGATGTCTTTTCGGAGCTAGGGTCGCCTTTCATGGTTTGTGGGGAATTTTGTTACACGATGTGTACCTACGATCAATGTCGTGTTGCTCCAAACTTACCGTCGACGACAACTATCTTTCTTGACTGTAAAGCATACTACGCCCCCCACTGGCACACAGTCACGTGTCGTACGCTATATATCTCCAGTTGCCTTTGTACCTGTATCTCATAGTCACCCTTACAGAGCTTGGTCCAGTTCGTTGCCCACTCGCTCGCTCAGTGTTCCACGGTTGGCCTTGCATTGACACTTTCAACGCAGGGATCTCGTCGCAAAAAGTATATCTGACCCGCAGAGTGTGCTGCATGCACTGCACCTGTAAGAATGGGGGGCCATTGCAAGCGACGAAGCCGTGTCCTCTAGCGAGCGAGCCGATCGTGTCCCTCGACTTGGTCCTGCGACGTTCATGGCAGAGCCACTTTTTGCGCAGTCACCTTGTGTAGATGTACATACTCGTAGGAATGGGTATCTCGTCACCGCTGCCAGTGGTAGTACGTCCACACCAAAAGTGTGCTAGGCCCCATCAGAAAGACAGCGAGACGACCCGATGCCTGGTTGGGCGCGAGTGGGAGATGATTGATACATTCTGTCTCTACGGTGTCATTCGGTCGTTTCATCGCGGCGTTGCCCTCAGTTTCAGCTGTCCAAAGGTGGCCTAGACATACCTCGAGTAACGCACGCGCTCACGCCAGTGCAAGACATGTTACTGGTGCGCAAAAGGGAGATCCGGGGAGTGTTGGTTGCTGGGTACGTATAAAATACATGGCTCCTCATGAAGCTATCAATGAACAAAGAGTGTCATCGTGGCGTAGAGATATGTCAGCTACCTGACACATCGTGGTGGACCGGAGGGGGTAGTGCTGCATCCGGATGAACATCGTGATCCACGCTGTCACCGGGAACTCTGTCGGTGGTATCCGAGTGTGCCACCCCACTGTGCTCCCCTTCGGGAAGTGGGGTCATGGCAGCAAATGCGGTGGGCTGGGGCGTTTGCCCCCCATGTGGCCAACCAGCTTCAACATACTTGGGTGGTCTATCGAAATTGTTATACGCAGGAAGGGCGTCCTTTCCGTCCCAACCCTCCCCAGCGGGCCCAAGCCGGCGACCATACGCGTCCACATCGGCAGCCTGCACCCTGCGATCAGGGAGATACGCAGATGGAAGAGGGGCTAGCTGTACGCCGTTGTACGAGCCGTAATTGGGGTCGTCTGGGTGTCGCGGGCCATAAGGATAGGGTGAGCCGCCTATCCGGAAAAACTCGGTTAGCGCGCGGTTGCGCTTTCGCAAAAAGAGGAATCTTGAGGACCATGGCGTCAGATCTGGGACAGTGACACAGAGAGTTGCGGGATGCATACCTGAGGATGACGACAGCAAACACGATGACAACTGCAGCAATAAAGTAGGCATGCTGGAGCAGGGACTGCATGGTCGGTTAGCGAGGCGAGGTGAGCCAAGAGGTTCCTGACCTGTGAGCTTTCAGAATCTGTGCCTAATGACCTAGGGCGAACCGCAGTCATGGTGGTGGACTGCGGAGCCTCAGACCCGAGCAACGGGCCCCACGTTCCGGATATAAGTAAACTCAGTTGGGCCCAGGCGGTGAGGGGAATTGCCACCATCCAAATAGGGATAAACAGGAGATGGACCGCCAAGGCCTAGGCCAATTGGTTGGTTATGGACGATGACCTCCTCGTCCCCGTTGCCGACAGCGAGCAGGGTCAGTTCGGGCACACCGGCCATGGCTGCCTCGAGACTCTTTCCAAAGTCTTCAATGGCCTCGAACGTCTTGCCGCCAGCTTTCCCCGGCCAGATCAGCTCAGGAGACCCTATCCGGGCGTCAGTTGCACATCTTCTTGTCCGCGCTTATACCCTTCCTTGTTCCACGGCTGCACAGGCATTCTCCCAGCTCGTACAGCCCACCGCGCGATTCCAGCTGGCTCTCGACGCGTTGTTGCCCCTTCTCAATTCTCCTGTCGAAGTTGGTACGCTTTGCTTGCCCCGATTGTTCGTCTCTCATGTCACTGCTCCGGTGACCTCAGCTTGCCCAACGCATTCTCGTTTCGTTCATCTTGTATTCAATGTACGCTCCTTATCCGATCTCCCTCAACCCGTTCAAGTCTGCTCTGTATGCTACCTTCCTAAAAGAGAGAGGTTATGCTATCAAGATTGCTGCCGAAGGGAGCTTCAGTGACAATGAACAGCTCGTGTGGGTCCTCTGGAAAATACTAAAAGGGGACGGCAACGATGTGCATTCCCTCCCTCTTCATCACTCTCGTAGCTGACTTGCCGTAGATTGGTCCCTATTCACCTAGCACTTTGACCAGGTCCCCGCTTCTTCCTGAGCTCAGAGCCTCGAATTTGTTTTTGGATCAAGAGAACTTTACGGAAACGAGTACTCCCGAGCCGTAAGCAGGAACCTGGGCTTTTCGGTAGCAAAATTGTCATATCGGTCTTATAGGGGTATCACCGCCATCAGTCCACAACAGGAAGGTCAAATACCGGTTCTGACTCCCAAACCCAGGGCTTCCTCTCCTGTGCAGATTGTCGAGCTGATAGTGACCCCTGAAGAAGACGAAAAGAAGGAGCGCACTGCTCAAGGTATGAAGCTGCTCCTAGCAGCTCGTGACCGAGTACTCACACTTACGGAACAACGGGTATGTCCCTTTTATGACCGCAATGGACATTATTCCCACCTGATGCGTGCCACAGATCCTGACCCCATTAATACCCAACCTGACGTCTCCTCCTATAATAACGTCGATGGACTTGCCATCCATTGTCGCTAATAATCCTAATCTAGCCTATCAACTTTTTTTGGCCCTCTTAACCGCCGCTAACGCTCAGTTGCAAGGACCTTATCCCTATCTAGATGCCCTGACGAAGCTTCCTCCGGCGTTACCTTCTTTTGATCTTCTCGTCCGTTTGCTTCAGGATACGTCCATCGTCACTGACCCCGTCACGAGGGGTAAAACCACCATTGCTGATATCGTTCGTGTCGAAGCTCTTGGACGATTCATTCACGAAAGCATCAAATGGCTCGACAATGCCGAAAGAGAAGAACAAGAAGGACTTGTCAGCGACGATCGCTTTGCAAAGGGTGTTCAGAACGTGGGTAGTCGTGACGCCGTTCTTGCCCCGCCGACCCGTCGACCGTGTGCTCACGTCGTGTCGATCTATCTAGCTCTGTCGTTTCTACGCTTCTCTGTTGAGGCTGTCGATCGTGGACATGGGTTCGGACGCGGACACTGCAGAGATGACACACTTTGTGCTGCGCCACTCGCGGTTCGAGGAAGCGAACACGCTCTACCGGCTCTTGGCTGCCGGACGGTTTTGAGGGATCACGCGGGGGTCTCGTTGTATGTCTGACATGCTTTCGGTCGCCATGCCATTGTTATTATCGCGCTATGACCGTCCATATGGCTTTTTGCAGCGTTTTTTTTCTCTTCTTTTCTTTTTGGTTTATGAAGACATTCATGTTTCTCTACCCCCTCCATCCACGTTGTTCGTTCCATGCCCCGTCTTGTCTTTGTCACGTGTCATGTCTCTAGTTTGATCGCCGGGTACTCACGCCTTTTAAATGCCTTTGCTCATGCGTTTGTGTCCAGTCTCTCTCCATCTCATGTAGCCTCCGGGTACATTTCATGCCGTCGCATGCCTCCCTCTTGTATCGTACTTTTTTTTTATATATATGCATGTCGTCCGTCATACACACTCATCTGCGGAAAACTCGTTCAAGGAAAAGGGGCCCGGTATTCAGGGCTGACCCTAACCCACCGCAAACAAGGCATCACATGTGGCATCCGGAAATTATTACAACAGACAAGAGCTCGGTACTTGACGCTTTGCACTCGAGAATCGCTACGCATAGAAAGGGAAAAAAAAAAAAAAAAGAGAGAGAGGGAGAGAAAGAGACAGAGAAAGAGAAAGAGAAAGGAGAGAACACGTGCGCATTGTGTGGGTCGTGAGGTAACATGAAAAGAGGAAGAGGGGGGAATTCGGTCGCGTCCGAGGGTACTTGTATACAAGGGCGAGAGGTATGTATATGATCAACACGTAGCGGCGCGGACCGAAGACGGTGGAACGTGACAAGGATAAAGATAACGTCGAGAGGTCACGCGTACATGCCATACGGCATCGTCAGATCATCCAGCACGGGTAGCGCAAGAGAAGAGTGGGTGTCCCGGAAGGGGATCAGTATATATGCAAGAAAGAAAAAAAAAAAAAGACTAGGGACACGAAACAGGAAACAAGCGCCCGATTCGGACGGCGTCAAAAGGGAAACGCGGTCCATGTTCATGACGGCTGCGCCTGCTGTTTCTTCTTGAACCGCAAGAGCGGTGCCAGACCAGACGGTGCACAGGCCTTCTTCATAAAATCGTGCTAGGGAGGGGGGCATGTACAAGTCAGACGACAGCGCCATGCGCGTACGACAAAACGACAGACCTGCAACAACTCGCTCGAATTGGCTCGACTCCGTACGTCGACGCAGAGACACACGCTCAAGAAGCTCTTGAGCTCCTTGCTCAACGCCTCGGGCTTCTTCAGCGTCGGCGTCCCGTTGGTCGCGATCAGGTACAACGCCTTGAGGGGTTCTTCATCTAGATACGGTGGCTCGTTTTCGATCATCTCGATCGCCATGATGCCGAGCGACCAAATGTCCACCTTGGCACCGTACTCTTTTTGCTTGACGACCTCGGGTGCCATCCAGTATGGCGTACCCACCATGGTCGCTCGCTTCGACTTTTGATCGGTGAGCTTGGCACAGAAACCGAAATCAGCTGAGGGGTGGTCAGAGAGGACCGAAGACCGAGTGAGGCGGAATGACACGCACTGATCTTGACACTGCCTTCTGCGTCCAAGAGAACATTATCGGACTTGATGTCACGGTGGATGATGGACTGGCTATGTAGATGGCATAGCCCCTTGCACGTCTAAAGATGGCGATGAGGTCGACGGATCTCAGGAACGTCGATCTACATACTTCGAAACATATACTCGAGATTTGGTCCTCCTCTAGTGTGTTGTTTTCTATAATATCAGTAAGCGCACCTCCCTCCATGTACTCCATAACCACCCAAAGTTCAGTGTTCTTGACGAGATACGAGTCCAAAAAGTTGACAATATTGGGATGTTGAGATTCTTTCATGACGAGGATTTCATTTACGATGAGTTCTTTTCTCGGCTGATGGGAGAGATCCATCTCTTTGATTGCTACTTTCTTGCCGGTAGCCAGGGTCTTTGCGACATAGACGTGTCCAGATGCACTGTGCCAAGTGGGTCATAAATTCGATCATTACCGATGTGATTGCAAACTCACCCTTGACCGACCTTCCTGATCTTGCTGTACAGCGTCTTCGGGTCTTCTTCCGACACGACCGAGCGCAGTTTCTCCATGATCTGAGCCTCGGTCATGGTGCTGATGCGCTTCTCCTTCTCCTTTGGCTTCTCGAGCTTCTTTGCCGCCTCGACAACTCCAGGATCCTCACCCTCGGGAGCAGTGACGGTGACATCTGGGGGAGACACTTCCTTCTTCTTTCCCGGTTGCAATGGCTTCACAGGCGGCGGTCCTGCGGTCGCACCGGTAGACCCAGGCACAACAAGGGGCGTGAGCGCCGATTTCGGCGGGACGACGGTAGGACGATCCGCTTCTTCTCTTGCTCTCTGCCTCTCCCGTTCTCGCTCCCGCTCCCGCTCCTTCTCCCTCTCACG
>JBBPKE010000810.1:0-12401 GCA_038089095.1 Tylopilus orsonianus | reverse complement strand
TACCCAATGGCAAGTACTATATTTGGTCTCACCAACACTAAGCGGAATTCCCACGGGTGTTGGCAGTATATGCCATGCATTGCAAATAAAGCAAATATTGCAATGGTTTTTGAGCTCACTGTATATACCAACTACCACTATGCATGGACCATGAGGCTATATTCCTAAGTATGGTAACCTACTCGGGAGATGTATTGGTATCTACCATATATAGTAAGGTCCATCCTATCATAACATATCTATAGTCATAGATGATTAGTCAAAATATGGAAGATTGGCCTATATCATAATCTGTATTATGTCCATGAGTTTGTATCTGGTCTTAGGGCATAGTGTAGTAGACAAACTACTAGGCACTGGCATTTACATGATAGCATCATCTCAGAGTACCTCCTCTACAAAGAAGGACTTGCCTCTGGACCACTAAGAGCTTCTGAGCTAGACTCAGTAGTTTATCAGGCTAAATATCCAATAAGCTAGAATTAAGGATTCTAGCTGGGTAATTGGCAGACTATATACCAACAGCCTCCTTGCATGGACCATGCAATGGCCATGGCTGTACTACTGACTATAGTAACTAGGTAGACAGATATACTAGGTATTATCTATATAGGGAAGATTCAATGCAATGGGATCATATCTTTACAAGAGCCCACTGACTACAGGTATGAAGGTATCAGCCTTGCAAAGTCCATGAGGACATGTCTGAAGTGATGATGTACTTGTCTAGACCATTTAGGTCTCAGGGCTGCTAAGCTCATATCAGGGCATAGCACTGACTAAGTGCTAACCCTTAGCTAAGTCTCTTGGTGGTTACTAACCACTTAGCTATTTCCTATTGCATATCCATAATCTAGAGTTACTGCTAGATTAGCCATGAAGCATTTACTTCATATAGCCCTTTATGGAGTTAGCACTTATGTCATAGCTAACCCTTAGCTAAGGCCACATGTTCTAGCAACTACTTAGCTAATCTCTACTTCATATCCATAACCTAGGGTTCTATTCTAGGTTAATCATGTAATATTTGTTACAATTATGCACAGTACTAGAATGAATCCCAATATGCTAAGCTGGAGGTCTAGCAGGGCCATTGCTGGGCTTATATATGTATAGGTACATTACATGGACTATCTATTGAATGGCTAGCATGACTATCTATAGTAACTACCTGGTACAACCTACTATCTTATGGTTTATTCTATTGGACTTTATTATAATACTATATGACTGTCCTATAATTGGGCTCCATAGCTACTCCATGATGTTGGCCATCACTGATGGCATGTAGTCTGCTACTGTTATGTGTGATCTGGGTAGGAACATGCATAGAACCTTGGAGACAGCTTCTGCAAGGTGTGAACCTGGAGCAGAGAGTAGTGACTTACACTCAAAGGGGCATAAGGTGAATCTTCCAGGAATGAGGCTTGCACTTGCAAGGATCGAGTCTGAGACTATGTGTGAGGAAGATGAGCAAGGAATGGGTTTAGGGATTTAGCAGCTAGTACAGGAACTGTGCTAGTTGTGAGGTAGACTAAATGTGAGGAGTCCCTATGCTAGCATAGGGTTTATATAGACAGGGGTGAAACAAGGTATTACCCCTAATGGGCAGCTATCAGGGTATAGAGTACCGAGATAGCATGAGAGAAGTGAAGGCTAAGTATATCTGAAGCAGGGTACTGTCAGATAGATACTGTCAAGAGGAATTGTCTGAGTGACAGTGGAAATGTCATATGTCATAGAAATATGAAATATAAGTCAGTATGACTCATAAGGTATCATATGGTGCGAGAATATGCAAGAGTGGTGCCATATGAGTGAATAGGTGAAACATAGAGAGGAATGGACCAGAAATAGGGGAGGAATGGTGATGACAAGCAAGTGGAGCAGAAGTATAACTGTGTGGGAGTTATCGCCGAAAAAGGAAATAAGTGTATAATGAAGTGTAAGTTGTAACAGCTACATGCTCAAAGAGCAAGGCAAGACTATGCTGGGCTACAGGCTCAAGTCACAGCACAAGGAGCTGGACCAAGCACTGTACTCACTTCAGCTGCCCCTACAGCCCCACAAACTTCAATATCTAGATATCAAAAGAAAATCAATCCTTTCTCTAATCCAGGGAAGTTTAATAGGTTGTCTAGTAAATTTGAAAACTGATTTGCTAGAATAAAGATATATATAGAGAATAATCCAAAGGCATTCTTTACATTATAAGAACAAGGGAGAGGAATATACTCCCAAATAGGAAATCCTGATAAAGATATCAGAGGAGCAGCCACCTGGGTCAGGCTTAAAATGATCCAATATGAAAAAATAAATGATTAAGGCTACATTGAAGAGGACAAGCCTCATGGCTGTGCATATGCATTAATGACCACATCCAGTGCCACAACTGTGGACTTAGCTGTTGGTGCTCACTACCTATGGGTACTAGATGTGAAGTCCAATATCCAAAGCTAGGGCTTTGAAGGACCTATTGCACTAGGCTTTATACTACAGGGCCTTGTGCACAGACCACACTGTGCCCAGCTATATATGGTAACTACCCTGGTAGACTCAGTGCTATCAACACATATCTTTACATTAGAGTCCTTTTGTAAGCCCAGATACAGACCAGCAGCAACTCTGCAGCACCAGCCATTTCCGAGATGTAGCAGATCTGCTACATACACTATGTGGCCCTTTATGGAAGAAATGGAGAAGGAATTAAGAATCCAGTTTACAGCTGGAAATAAAAGAGATATCATATAGAAAAAGTTGATGGAAATCTGCCAAGAACCAAAAGAGAGGATTCATGAATTTCTTACAAGATTTGAAGCTCTATATGAAACCAACATTATATAGAAAGCCAAAGCAATTGTGACCCTGAAAAACAGAGTCAAATTCAATATCAAAAGGAAGCTCTACATCTAGGGGCAGCAAACAAATAATTACAACATCTTGAGGGATAGAATTCTCAAGCTAGGAGAAGGCTTTGACATCTTATTCATCAATATAAGAGAGGGGAGTACATTCTACAATAATGCCCATAATAAAGGAAAAGGCAAAGACTTCAATACAATGGACATTGATGCCATACAAAGCCAAGTACTCAGTACCCTGAGTGCAAATTCAATCAAAGAGGGTACTGTTTTAGTTGTAGCAAGTACAAAAAAAAGTGTATGAGCTATGACTAGAAGTAATGGCCAGGAACCTGGTCAGAAGGATGAAAAACCTGAATAATTGGGTTCTTGTCAAAATTTTAGAGGAACAGCACCTGAAAGAGCAACTGTTAGGTGGAACAATGCACAGCAACTTGATGTTGCTGCCCTCATCTGAGACTTAAGGCCTAAAGAAGTGCTGGCTGCTTTAAAAGATATTATGGCCCTTAAAAAGAAGGGAAAAGGAAAAGCCAACTGGGAAATCTGGAATCTTAGAATGCAATAGACAATTTTTTCATTTCAGAATTGTTTTAGTATTCTTAACAGAAACTATGGTGATGTCCATAATGAGTTATATATAGAAAATATAGTAGAAAATGATAAAAAAGTAATATCATGTAAAGTAGTAGGTGACCACAGATGCATACCTGTATATAGCACAGTAGGAGCTGTGGGTTTTAATGTGTATGTCACACAGTTGGTGATCATACCCAAGGGAGAAAAGACACTTGTGGATACTGAGATACAAGTAGCCATTTTTAACAGATTCTATGGAAGGCTTGCATTCTGATCTAGGCTTGCCTCCAAGAAATCCATTGAAGTTGGAGCTGGTGTTATTGACTTAGACTATAGGGGGAACATCTTCATTTTCCTATTTAATTGTAGCAATGAGAACTTTAGTATATCAGTTGGAGATAGAATAGCCCAACTAATCATTGAACAGATTGGTACTCAATTCCTGGAGAAAGTTGATGATTTAGGAAATACCAGCAGGAGTGAGAAGGGTTTTGGCAGTACCAGAATTCAATGTACCACTACAACCAAGACTGGGTCCCAATGTGGGCTTACTGCATGGAAATGCAGGCTTAATTTAGTCAAAATAAAAGAAACAAAAAAAGAAAACACTTATAATCCCTTTGATGTTTTGGATCAAGTATGGGTCAGATAATTGAAGCAAAAAAGGGAACTGTCCCTAAATGTGCAAGTGGCTCACCATATCACAAAGTCAAATATGGTCAAAGTAGAAGCCTTACTGAATAGCAGCACAAATGGAATATTCTTAGATAGAATCTGGGCCAAAAGTTATGACATTCCCTTGACTAAGCTAGAAAAGGCTATATCAGTGTTCAATATCAATAGAACAAAGAATTCCACTGGAGATATCACACATACCATGAAATTAATAATGGATTTTGAAGGACACAGAGAATAGATTACAGCAGATGTAACTGACTTAGGAAAGAATAATATGATTCTGGGATACATCTGGTTAGAGAAGCATAATCCCTCTATTGATTGGCAAACAGGGGAAGTAACCCTCCACCAGTGTCCATGATCCTGTTACCTACTTCAAGAGCAAACATGCTTTATGTGTTCTCTTCTTCAAAAGAAATTAGATAATACAGAGTTTGTATACCCAAAAATCAAAGCTTTGGAAAAGAAATCCAAAAGAGAAGCTACAGTGGATGAACTGATTCCTCCACAGTACCTTCATGAGTTTTATGAAGTCTTCTCAAAAAGGTCATCAGAAAGGATGCCCATATCAAAACCATGGGATTATTGTATAATTTTAAAGAATGGATTTTAACTCAAAAAGGCAAATATATATCCAATGTCTCCTGAAGAATGAGAAGAAGTAGATTCCTTTATAGATGAACAACTTTACAAAGGATATATTAGACCATCAAAATCATCACAAACTTCACTGGTATTCTTTATGCCAAAGAAAGATGGAAAGAAAAGGATAGTATAGGATTACTAATATCTTAATAATTGAATAGTCAAAACAGCTACCCACTGCCA
The DNA here is from genome assembly GCA_038089095.1 of Tylopilus orsonianus. Lineage (NCBI taxonomy): Eukaryota > Fungi > Basidiomycota > Agaricomycetes > Boletales > Boletaceae > Tylopilus > Tylopilus orsonianus. Next base: position 7,458 of record JBBPKE010000810.1, on the reverse strand, counting down.
CTGATCTCAGATTTGATCAATTGCCTAAAGGGTTCAAAACTGTTTACAAAGATGGATCTTCACTGGGGCTATAATATAGTGAGTAACAAAACTGTTGCAATATTTGATGTTATAATGAATATTACATGATTAACCTAGAATAGAACCCTAGGTTATGGGTATGAAGTAGGGATTAGCTAAGTGGTTGCCAGACACATGGCCTTAGCTAAGGGTTAGCTATGACATAAGCACTAACTCCATAAAGGGCTATACCCTAAGATCAGATACATATCCACAGACATAAGCATCATTATAATAAGTGCTGATCCTTCATATCTTGACTAAGCATCTATGACTATAGATATGTTATGATAGGATGGACACTACTATATATAGGTAGATACCAGTATGTCTTCCCAGTAGGTTACCATATGGGGATGCACAGCCTTATGGTCTGTACACAGTGGTAATTGGTATATAAGCCTGCCAATTGTCCAGCTAGAACCTTAGTTCCAGTTTATTGGGTCTTATTGAAGCCTTCAGACTACACCATATGGCATCTGTCCTAAGCTCACTGGATACTAGAGAAGAGAGATGTTTGTAGTTGGAATGCCACAAGAACTAGTCTGGAGTTCTTGGGCTAGTTGCATTCTACTATATGTATTTTGAAATGTGGCTGGGCTATTGTTTTGCCCAAAGAATATGACCAACAGTTCAAAACTGCCATAATGTATGGTAAACACTGCCTTCCATTCATCTCCTTTCTTTATTTGGATGTTATTGTATCCCCATCTCAGATCCATCTTTGTAAATATCTTAGCTCCTTTGAGTTTGTCAATGAGATCTGCTATTAACAGAAGGGGATAACTATTCTTGACTGTCCAGTCATTTAAGTACTGGTAGTCCTGGACCATTCTCTTCTTGCCATCTTTCTTTGATATAAAGAAGACCAGTGAGGTCATTGGTGATTTGGAAGGATAAATATATCCTTTCCTCAATTGTTCATTGATAAAATTGTCAACTTCTTTTCTTTCTTCAGGTGACATTAAGTAGAGTTTGGCCTTTCTAGGCATGAAGCCTGGTTTGAGATCAATCCTGTGATCCCATGGTTTATGTACTGGCATCCTCTCTGAAGACTTCTTTGAAAAGATGTCATAGAACTTGTGCAGATACTATTTTGGGACAAGTTCTTTGACTGTTGCTTCTCTTTTCTCAAGAAGCTTATCTAAGGCCTTAATCTTTGGGTAAATGTGGGATGTGTTTTCTATTTCTTGATCCATCAAGGATTTCATGAATATCATTCTATTCTTAAGAAGGTAGCAACTTCTCAGGCATCTCCAGAGTTTGACTCCTCCTGTTGACCAATCTATTTCCAGGTTATGTTTTTCCAATCACATGAACCCTAAAATGAATTGATTCTTTCCCAAGTCAGTAACTTCTGCCATAATCTTCTCTCAGTATTCTTGGTAATCCATGATTAACTCAGCAGAATGAGTTATATCTCCTGCTGAGTTCTTGATGCCATCAATGTTAAAAACTGGTATTGCCTTTTCTAAAGGTACCAATTTTATTCCATTTTCTTTGGCCCACTTCTGATCTAAGAAGCTCCCATTAGCTCCACTATCTAGGAGTGCTTGAATTTTCTTCATCTTTCCCTTTTCAGTGAGATTAGAGATCTGCACTTCAAGGTTTATTTCTTTTTGTTGGTTTATACTGCATACTAAGATTCATTCTGGAAAATCTAAATCTGTTTCATACTTTTTTTTGTATTTTTGTTGTGATCAAATTAAGCCTGGATTCCTGTCCAGCATACTTATCTTAAGTCATGGTCTTGGTTGTGGAATTAATTCCCATACTACCAAAAGCTCCTTTACCCTGCTTGATTTCTTCTAGCAAGGCCACTTTTGATAGTAGTGCTGTGTTGATCTGCTCTATTACTAATTGAGCAATCCTATCTTCTATGGCTACCTGGAAATCTTCTTTTCCATGATTAAATATACAAATGTAAATATCTCCTTGATAGTCCAAATCGACTACTCCTACTCCTATTCCAATCATTTTTTTAGAGGCTAGACCACTTCTTAGTACAATCCTTCCATAGAACCCTTCTGGAATCTGGACTTGGATATGGGTATTCACAAGTCCTTGTTGTCCCACAGGGATCTTGGCTTCTTCAGCTGCATATAGGTCATGTCCTATCATGATTTCCAACCCTTGGGTTGGAATTTTAGCTAACTCTGAGATTTTACATATTTTTATGGGTTTTAATGTTTTTGTAAGGGAATAAATATCCGATACTAAGTTGGTAGTACAATCTATCTTACAGTGGTCATTGCCATTGTCCCTGTCAACCCTTAAGGGTATAAAACAATTCTGAAAATTAAATAGTTTCTCCTGTCTGCTGGCCTTCTAAGGTTCCAGAATTCTCAGTTGGCTCTCCCTTTTCCCTTCTAATCTAATGCCATTGTGTCTTTTATTGCTGCCATGACAGCTTCAGGGTCCAGGTCTTTGACCAATTTGGCTATATCCAGCCTCTGTTGATCATCCCAACTTACAACTGCCCAATCTGGGACTATAGTTGTCAAGCTAGAATCTGTATCCATTGCTTGTAGCCTCTTCCCCTTGGCTCCTCCCTTGGTTCTCTTGGAGCAGCCCTGCCTATGACTGCCATTATAGAAGTAGCACTCAGGACACTCCTTATTTTTTGGCTTGATACAATCTCTTGTGAAGTGTTGTCCTCTGCAATTAAAGCAGCCTTTCTTTCTAATGGCATTGACATCCATGGCATTAGGATCTCTTGTTTTCAGGGCTCTAGATGGCCCTGCTCTGGTTCTGTTATATTGTAGCAGATGAACTGCTAGACTGAGCATATGCAAACACCAGCTACCCTCTATGCCACACACTAGTGGACTTACAGTCAGGCCATCACCAGCAGGTACTAGGACTGACTATCCCAATATGCTGAACTGGGGTTCAGCAGGGCCATTGCGCACACTATATATACCTGGGTGCCACTGTGCATGAACCAGGCAGTGCCTATCAGTACATTACTATATATAGTATGGTCCATCCGATACTTGCATATCTACATGTAATAGTCCATTGGTCAGCTCAGCGACCACTCCGCGATGCTGGCCATTGCTGACTCTGTGTAGCAACTGCTACATATATTGAGCATTATTTCTGTATGTGCCCCCCACAGTTGTAAGAAAGAATGTGTCTTGTGCCTCTTCAATTGCTTTGATATTCTTTAACATGGTCTTTATCAATAAAGACCTCCTTTCTTGATAGAAGAGCTGCCTATGAATCTCTTCTTTTACATTTTCCTCTAGGACTCATATCACAGTTGTTTCTTCTATGAACTCAGAATTGTAGATTTCACAGAATTGGGTTAGGTAGTTGTGAGTAAACTTCCTTGCCCCTTGTTTGCAGGCTCTTAGCTGCTTTAGTATGAAATCCCTCTGATTACCAGTGAGGAACTGGGTTCAGAGCTCCTGCTCCAACTCTTCTATTCCTGGCCAAGTGAAGTCTTTGACCATCTTGTTGTCATTTTTATACTACTTCAACTTTATTCTTGCCCAGGTTGAGGCAGCAATTCCCTAGGGAGTCTCCAAATTTCCAACTTTCATTAATATTCTAGCCATTAGCCATTCATCAGTGAAATATATATCTTTATTATAAGAAAGGAACATCTGCATAGTGTTTCATCAATTCTCAAAGTTTGCCACCTTTCCATTGTAATTTCCTGGGTCAGGATAGGGATTGACCTTTTTAATATAGGACCAAGTAGTGCTTGCCACTGTGGGTCCTGCTGCTTCCAGCTCTCATTTTTCCTTTTCAAGAGTGGAGATTCTTTTGAATAGATTGTCTACTGCTCTTTTTAGTACAGTGAGATTATTGCTGCCTGATCTAGAGGGTTCTCCCAACATTCTTAGAGAGGGGAAGGAGAATGTAGGGGATGAGACAGGGGTTTCAGAACTTTGAGAATGGTAATCAGAAGACACTGTGCTAAATGAATTCGCTTTCTACTTTTATGAAGACTTCTTCCTTATCTTCGATGTCTGGGATGGCTAATTCTTTGTCCTGAAAGTCTTCTGGGTAGTATAGGACTAGATTGTCAAAGTCCAGTGGTAATCTTTGGCTGCAGATGGGCTCTGATGGTGGTGACATAGGGTAATAGTTGAAACCCTCATTTGTATTGTTAGGGTTGACTTGTTCCAACTGGAACTTTTCTCAGAACTCAAGTGTTCTGGTTAGCTGGTCTCTGAGAGCCTATTGATAGGCCTCATCTTGTGGAGAGTGGAATATCCATATGTAAAGTTTTTTAAGAAAGTATACTAAATCAAGAGATCTGCATTTCCTCTCAACCAGTTCTGGTCAGCACAATCCAGACACCAACTACTAATGTGAAAAGGTAGTGACACAAGCACCTGAACTGAAGTTCAAAGAAATGGAACTATAGTAGTGGAGGTGGATGTCAATTCAATTAAAGCCATTCAAGGCTACCTCCAATAGCACCCTAATGTATGCTGTTCTCTTTTGCCCCTATCTGGGCTGCTTTACAGACAAAGGTGAAAACACAGGTTAGTGCCTGGACAGGGTAAAAGTATAGTAGGTCCCATTAAGCCTTGGATCTGGCTGTGGCTACCATTTAATAATTAGTAATTGATATGATAGCAGAGTGAGAGTAGGACTTGGAAGACTAGTTCTAATGAAGCCTTCAGACTACACTGAATGGCATCTGTCCTAAGCTTACTGGATACTAGAGAAGAGAGATGTTTGTAGCTGGAATGCCACAAGAACTAGTCTGGAGTTCTTGAGCTAGTTGCATTCTATTATATATATATGCAGCAATTTAGCTGACTAACTACTAATGACTAAAGATATGATCCAAGCATATTTTCTGACTAAATTTGATGCATAGTATCAGTAAGCTGCTAGGTAACAAGGTTTAATACTCACTATCTAGATTTGCCATGAGATACTAGCTACCATCAAATAGAAGCAAAGCTATGCTGATGGTGATTAACTGTCAAGTGGAAATTAAGTACAGTCTGTGCATGGCATGGGAATTAACTACATGAGGCTTCTATCCCCATTAGGTTAAATTACATGATGGAATTCCTGAGCAATAACTTGAGCTATGAAGGAATTACATAATATGTCTTAGCTCACACTGGTAAATCCAGTACTCTTGTGAGGAACTAAGTCATTTAAAGTCTGAAGCCAACTCAGAGCTTAGGCAAAAAAGTGACATGGTCACATGATGCAAAAGCTGACTAATGCACTGAAATTACTTCACTTATGCCTAATACTCCTTAACATGAGCTCTGATGGTAATCTGGGATAAGTTCTTGATGGAGGCATATGGTCATGGCTTGGTGTGTTACGATTTACACTTCACCGTACACTTATTTCCTTTTTCGGCGATGACTCCCACACAGTTACAGTTCACTTCCACTTGCTCGTTATCACCATTCCTCCCTCATTTATGGTCTGTTCCATCCCATGTTTCACCTATTCACTCATATGGCACCATCCTTGCGTATTCTCGCACCATATGATGCCTTATGAGTCATACTGACTCATATTTCATATTCTACGACATATGACATTTCCCGCTGTCATACGGACATTCCTCCTGACAGCGCCTACCTGATAGCACCCCACTTCAGGTATACTTAGCCTCTATTTCTCTTGTGCTGTCCCGGTACCCCCTACCCTGACAGCTGCCCATTAGGGGTAACACCTTGTTTCACCCCTGTCTATATAAATCCTATGCTAGCATAGGAACTCCTCATGTTTAATCTACCTCACAACTAGCACAGTTCCTGTACTAGCTGCTGAATCCCTAAACCCATTCCTTGCTCATCTTCCTCACGCTTGGTCTTAGATGCAATCCTTGCAAGTGCAAGCCTTGTCCTAGGAAGATTCACCTTACCATGTGCTGCATGTAAGTCACCACTCTACACTCCGGGTTCACATCTTGCAGGAGCTGTCTTCAAGGTTCTACGTGTGATCCCACCCAGACCATGCATAACAAAAGACTAAACATCTCCTCTGACTGGCTAGTATCTACTATGCCATACCCTTGAAGCACCCTCAATAAATCACGCCCATCATTCCCCCGAGAAGACTGTCTTTTCTGAATCTCTGGAGCTTTCGAAGACATCCATCTACTCCTCCAGAAGATACCTCTAGCAGACCCTCTTCCCCTAGTGAAGAGTCCACTACCTCTGACTCGCCTCTTCCTGGCCTTGTCACCCAGGAACACTCTGAACATTTATCTCGTGAGCTCTCAAACCAGCTGAGTGCACAGCTGTCCATTTCACGAGTCCCTACTCCACCATCGCCCACTCCAGTTGCTCATCACCCACTCTTTTCAATTCCCACTTGACCATCGTCCCCTATCATAACTGCAAAACCCACCAAACTTCACCTCGGTTCCCCTGGATCTTTTGACGGCTCTTACAAGTCAGCCATTCCCTGGATCACTGCTGTCTCCACCTACCTCATCATCAATAATGAGGTCTACAACTCTGATCCCAAGCGCATCGGCTATGCCCTGTTCCTCATGGACAAAGGATTGGCCAAGAGCTGGGCCCACACCTTCCGCTTTTCCAAGATGAATGGTACCACATTCAACTTTGGTACTTGGGCCGAGTTCTACGCTGCCTTTGAAGCACAGTTCAAGCATGTAGACTCTACCGGAGATGCTATCATCTGGCTGTTCACGCAGAAGATCCACGAGTCACATAACGGAACCCTAACTCCTCCCCTCGGTGATTACATTGCCTTGTTCCAAGGCAAAGTCGCGGTCGCTCAACTCCAGAACAACGATGTCCTTATCAACTGATTTGCCACTGGCCTCCCTCCCTCCATCAGCGCTTGCATCTTCACTATGAACCCTGTCCCCAAGACAATTGCTGATTGGTATAAAGCTGCCCACTCGATGTACCAGAACAATTTACGCAGCTTAGAGGTCGCCGCATGTCATCAAGGAACCTTTAAACCTTTAACACGAGCCTCCTCCCACTACCGGGAGTTTAAAGACCCCAATGCGATGGAAGTCGACGCTATATGCATACCCACTAAGCTTAACCCCGAGGAGAGAACCCGTTGTATCAGGGAAGGTCGCTGCTTTCGATGCAGACAGAAAGAACATAGGAATACTGAATGCCTGACCTTCACCTCACCCATGACCTCTCCTCCAAATCACTCTACGATCCCTAAAAAGGTCAGAACCACTAAAAAGATCCCTATTCCCCGGTTGGAAGAGATAGACGAAGAAGACTCTGACGAAGAAGCACCGAAGAAGACCCCTGTTAAAATATTGACCAGTGCGCTTTAGCTTTCCATATATGGTAATCGTTACATAAGCTTAGAGCGTACACTTTGCTACAGTTTCTTAGTTTATTCCCTCAGTAGCTTGACATCTACTGAGGGTAAGCTCTATTTTCATAGGCATTTACTACTGTA
>JBBPKE010000808.1:0-12420 GCA_038089095.1 Tylopilus orsonianus | reverse complement strand
TAGTAATCCCAGCCTTGTGAGTTGCTGATTCCTTTCGTGCCCCCACCTGCTAACGCACTTGTACAGGCTCTCACGTTCGCCCGAGAGTTCATCTTTGGCAATAATCGAACTGGGCTGGTGACTAACAAGAGCTCGGGCTCAGTCACCATTATTGGAGGCGAAGTGAGCTCTCTCGGGAATGAGATCATGACCGGGGAAGCGGGGATTTATTATGGTTCAGCTACGACAGCGTCGAGCTATTTCTTCCCTACTGCCACTGTCGAGGTTTGGGATGGCTACATTACCACTGCAACCGCGTCCGACGACTGAGCCATTTTATTCGTGTGGCGGGTATCCCTACGCTCAAAATGTGATTAATACTGCAACCTATTGCATATTATCGCTTCCGGAATCTAGATTATTGAAGATGACATCTGCCGGTGCTCGAGCAATGCCCCCACGAACTCGGCAAAGGATGCACAAACTTGGTCGGGTGGTAGTCCATCCGTCTGTTCTTCGTCACCCGGGCGATACTTGCCTGTTTTCACTATTCGTCGACGATCGATGCATAAGAATGCAGGATGGGGCGCATTGGGTCAAATGAGACGACGGGACGTACCTAGGACCCGCCAGAGACCGAGCTCGACAGCACCATCGCCGAGATCCGTGTGTACGTCATCGCCAATCACGGCGATCCCCTCCCAACCCCGAGGGGGCGAGAGCGGCAGCAGATCGGGCACCCGAGGGCCTCGCGCACCGGGACCGGGGCCGAGATCGTGATCGAGATCGCGCAAGACCGCTTCGAAAAACGCGCGGGTGGGTTTACCGACGACGATTGCAGACGTCCGCGCGGCGTCTTCGAGTGCGCGCACGAATGGCCCTGGGCCGAGGGACAGAGCGCCATCTGTGGCCTCGAGATAGCGCACTTTATGCAGGGCAATGAGGGGGGCGCGCGAGCACGGTCCGGTCTGAGTCTGGATATGGATATCACTCGAGTGGGAGGGCGTCGCGTTCAAGGCGTGCGTTTGAGACGTGGAGGTGTCCCGAGGTTGGGGCTGGTCCTCGCCGATCAGGATTCGAAAGGCAGTGTTGAGATGTGCGTAGTCGAGAAGGGATGGTGCGAAACCAACGACGACGGCGTCATGCGGCCGAGACATACCGGGGTCGTGCTGTACCTCCTCCCGCAGACGATCCGTACATTCTTCTAGCGCAGAATGCGACAGCAACATGTACGGCCTACAGTATAGTGACAGGGCCACACATGGCACATACGTGATGAGACACTGTCAGAGGACACGACACGCGACGTCGATGCCTACCTCTTTACGCCCATCGCCGTCAACAGCGACCTGAGTGCGCCGATACTTGTCCACAGTTCTTCCCGACGTACGTCCATTCCTGAAGTCTGCATCCGTTTGTGCATGGCATCTGTAGATTCCTTGCTGGTATTGCTGCAAAGACGGAAAGGGACGCATGCGGCGCGAAGTTTTGCGAGCGCTTGGGCAGCACCAGGGATGGGGGACGACCCTATCAGGAGTGTACCGGAAATGTCGATGAGCAGGGCCCGGATGGCAGGTAGTTGGGATGTCGCCATTAGCGTTGCAAGTAGATGACGTCAACGGACTCGGGTGGAGATTACCAGCACTGCCTCCCGAAGGGACAGCTGGCGTATGTTACCAAGTTGACACATCAAGCCAAGCCAAGAGAAGGGTAGGATCACAGATCAAGATGACGGAATCGTCATTAGCAGGACACGGCAGGATGCAGTTGTACATGTGTATGTATAATACATGAGATGAGCTGGCCGAGAAGCCGTATTGAAGGTATCACCGCAACGATACAATACTAGGCCAACGTTTAACCCAGGTGTGCTATTGGCGAAATAGTCAGCGTACTGCAAGAGATACCAAGTTTGGAGGTGACATTATAAAGAGACAAAGAACATACCGCCTTTCGTGCCTTGGCCAGGCCAGTCTTTATCCGCTCGACCGTGCAGGGGTCTCTCTTCACCGAGTTGGCTAAGCCAACGGTATGAACACGCGCGTGATCCGAGTGAAGTGAACATGGTACCCTTCCTCGAGATGGGTCCTACTTCCGGTGGATGTGTAGCACACACTCCGAGCGCACCACATTGACCAGAGGTCCCACCACCACGAACGAGAGAAACACATTGTAGGCACCAAGAAGAGCAGCAAGTTTCAGCGAGCAAAGATCAGCAGGTAATGGAATGTGCTGCGAGATAGGAGCAGAGCTAATCGAGACCAAGGCCGTTGGTGGAGAAGGAACCCTGACTGAAGGCGAAAAAAAGAGTAAATGTGCTGTTGGTGTTGGTTCGCCCTCTGCAACATTCAGATCTTAGACCTCTTCTTGTGTCTTGATCGTCTAAACCCTCGCCGTGCTGGTTTTCAACTTCTCCTGCAGATGGCATAACGTCTTTCATACTCGTCCAGCTTAGACCGTTTGTCCATCCCTGCCTGCTTTATCCGCTTGTTTGGTGCTCTCGAAAGAGCCAATCAACTCTACAAGATACTCCTGTAACCCTGCGACGCCAGCTGTCTCTGCAATGCGGTGTCTCTGAGCAACAGAATTAACTGTCTATACATGCTTGCACTCAGCGTGATATTGCGTTCCGTCTGCATGGCCGCTCTGTCCTCCCAAGCTGGATTTGGATTTGGAGGCGGCAGCGCATCGAGAGGAAACTTAGGGAGGTAGTATAAATGGAGAGCCTTCAGGGTGGTCCTCGTGTAATGAATCGCGTCCTAGAGAACCACGGTGGCCTCGTAGTAATTGGACCGGGTCATGTAGAAAGCTGACCTGAGAGGTGCGATCTGGAAAGTGCTCTGGGTCTGGGTCGTCGGGCAGGTTAGTCGTGCTCGTCAATGCCGCAAGTTTCGAGGGATGCAAGCGGTAGGAATGAGTTGGCGATATGGGTCCCCATGGACATGATAAATGACTGGAGAGGGCAGCAGAGAGTCCGCGGGTTGAGCCTTCGTGACTGGATACTAGGGCGATGTAAGCACGCTGGCTTACCTAGGTCCCATAACTAGTATATATACCGTCGGCGATACTGAATGATAGCCATTCAGTACTCTGCCTTTTGGTGTAGCGGTTAAGTGCCGGCGGTCCAGCTACTTACAGACGGGTGAAAGAGGGGACAGGAGGTGCGAGACGTAAGCTACTGTAGATAGGTACTGACTGGGAGACAAGGCTCGCAGGATTGTATGAGTAGGTGAAGTATCGAACCTCGAATCTGACGCTAGATTCGCAGGGGTGTGTGGCCCGAAGGCTGGCCCGATGGGGCTTGTCGTTCGCTGAGAGGAGTCACGTGATAGGAGAGCGAGGGACCCAAAGCCATTACATGAAGAAAAGGACAAGGGCTAATGAAAAGGAATCGGACCTTCTGAGCGTTTGTACGAGTCGAAACGCACTGGGGCGAATCCTCCAGGGAAAGAAAGGTGAGCGGAGGAACGGGCACGCAGGGACCACACCAAGTGCAGCTACAACCCGAGCCCGGCCTTCGACCAGCCGGATCACACATCTAAGTTGCAAAGAGAGGAGGGTGATCAAAAGATGTGCGTTCCAAAGAGTCAAGTAGTAGACAAGCCATGACGTCGTACATAATCTGCAATCACTTTGTCGACGTTGTGGAGACCTACTACATCAGTGGAGGAGGAAATGAAGAGAGGAAGGACTGTTTCTATGCGACGCCAATAGTCGAGGAAGGCACGTGAGGACCAATGGCCCTGGGTGGCGATAATATCTGGATTGACACCTTGTAGCAGTAACTCAGTGGTTCCCCCGATGCGGAAAGCGTGACCTGGCATTGGAGGAAAGCCGTTGGCTGCCCAAACTACATTGCAGGGTGAGATTAAGGATGGTTTGGAAAGGGGAGCTAGCCAGTGTCCGTGCAGTAGGAGAAGAGAGGAGCAGGAATGGGGACGTTAAGGTCGAGAGTCCGATGGTTTAGAGGAACGACTCGGAAGATGGCGCAGCTCAACTGGCTTCTCAAGACGTCCGCGAGATGCTCGATGGTCCACCCCGGGAGGAGCCACGAGGTGTGGGGGGAGGGGAGGACAACATACATTTGTCGATGGCCCCACAGAGGATGGCGGTGGTCATCGTGTCTGTGTTCCCTTGGATGGTGTGAGTTATGATTTCTGTTTCACGCACACTTGAAGGTTCAGAATCCGATCCTCCACTCAATTAGATTTTTTCTTCTTCGTATTCCTGCTATCTTCTCACGACCGATGCAAATGCTACGGGTAAGTATGCAGTCAACATCGCTGTTGTCTCACGCCTAGCTTACTGCAAGGGTATTGATCTTCTTGTTGTCACTGCACCCCATATCTGCGCCGTCTTTCCAAACATCAACTTTATCGTTCGTCACTGATTCCTGCCCAATTCGCGCATCAACGTTGACTAAAACGAAAATGGCGTATAAGCGGAGACGGTCTCAAACTGAACGATCTACTCCAGACACGCGAAGGCCATCTACTCCTAGACTCCATCGAACTCAGCCCGTTTGACACCGTGACGACTGAAACGTGAGTGTCTCCCTACTCCCGCCCCGAATTCCCATTCTCATTCCCTCTAGGTCCTCATTTCCACATCCATCTTCCTCATCACCTCTTTCACCTCATCCCTTGGAATCACCATTCTCGAGGCCACTTGTACAGGCCTCTGTCGTCTCCACACGTTTTAGCAGGGTCCCCTAAATCTTACCCTAGGACATGATTTCGTTTGCAAACCCTGACGAAGATGGTACGTTCCTTCATTTGTGAATAAAAGTCGTACTCAATTCTGAGTTCATTTGGCGGCCTTACCCTCTATGCAGATATTTTTCGGGCCCTCTCCGAGGCGATCGATATCGTATCACGGGGCACACACGATCCACTCCAAGCGCACGCCCATATGACTGAGCATGTCGCTGAACAGACTAAAACTGTCTATCACGTTGTCATGCGATCCGAATACATCAATTTCGAGACGCGGGTGAAGCGGTGTGTCGTGATTCTCGGCGTTTCATTTTCGCTTTTCCTCATCCACTTATCGTCCGCACAGGCCGATGAGCCTAGATCAGTTTTCAGGGTTGATCTGTGCCACCATTCTCATTGTCTATTGTCTCTTTCCTCTTTCTAGAGTGGTGGATGCCAAGACATGTCATAGATTTTGTCCGGGAACGTTAGAAGTCGCACATCTTTTCCGAGTTAGCGCGCGCAGACCAGGAAACCACCTCTCACCCGGGCATGAAAGGAGACACGTGAGCTCGATTTCCCGAAGACGAGATGCTTTGCATGAATACTATGATGCATGGTATGTCATATCTATCCAGTAATAATACACCCCCTTCTTTAGGACTGGCAGCTCTAGGCGTGTAGAGGCATATGAAGAGAACCATTAATTAATGACTGATATGGTTACAGTGTACAAATGCTAATGTCGGCGCTCCGTTATGGAAAGGTGGACCCCCGGCTGATCGGAAGGTCGCAATAGGTCCTGTCCGCTTGCTTTATGGATCGCTTGAAAGCAATGAATCTATAACCTGAAGCTTCTCCGACGTGTGCATCACACCCAGAGTGGACGGTGTTGGGACTCTGGGTGGTGATGACCATGACTGGCCTAAGCGTAGCAAGGGCCGACTCGGACGCGTATGCCGAATGAAAGTCAAGGCGTTTTCTCGACTGTTTGTATCCGATATCTTTAGCCACCCACGAACTGGTTTAACGTTGGCTCAGATGGCGGCTCTGCTGTTCTTTTTTGCACTCTAATTGATTCTCGGTGGTCTTGGCACCCTCAGTAAGATATCGTTTTGCGGCCATGTGTAAGCTAACTTCGCGAGGATTATTAGTCTTAATCACTTCAAACTTTATTCTACCTTAATTGCAAGTTCAATTTCTACGGCCTGTCCAGCTCTTTCAAAATGGTCCACTTGCGACTAGGCAAAATCCCACAAACTCAAGACTGCTTGCTCTTTTCTGCCGGTATAGTCTTGCGAGTCCAAGTGAAGTCGCGCTCTGTACGCCGATAATTGCAGTTTGATGTACTATGCAACTTTCACATGCCGCCTCGCGGTGCGAAATGAACCGCTCTTTACCTCATAACTAGACCATTTAAATGGCGGGGAACCGAATTGGACACCCGTTCACTCGTGCTCTCTCGCATAGCATCGATCTGGGAAACTCGAAACTGTTTCTCGGCGACTATGTTCCCATGACGAAAGAGGCAAGTTGCGCTTACGCACATTGTTAGCCCCAATGCCATCGGTGTCCAACTCCGCTGGAAGGCCAACGTGGAGAGCACCAAAAGCGGACAGAAAGACGGTTTTGAATGACATCGACTACATCCTCGAAGTCGGGTTCTACCATATCGTCGCGGGCTGGGGCATCCCACTTGTCGGACGCATGCGGGCAGGTGCAACTATGCCCGTATGCATGCTGTCGCAAGGCTGCGTCGCCTCGTTGACGCTCTGCAGTCCCGCGCGATGCCATTTCTTCTGTCAACTTCACTTTGGGGGGCGCGTCAATTCTATCTCTCTGGACGCACTCAGCGTCTGCCCTGCGTCACACGGCTCGAGTGACTGAGTCAGCGGTATCACCAGCCACGACACCCGTACGCGATGCTCCTCCCTTTTTTCCGCTAAGATTCCATCACCGCACGGGGTCATCGGCGATCCTCTGCTCTAGCATGTCTCTTTGACGGCTGACGCTGGCAACGTGAGCGTCGGGTTCGCAGTGGTTGCATGTGTGTGCCACTGATATCAGACAGCCCGAGGTCCCGCGTGGTTATGGGACCTGACTGACTCTGCGTGCCGTTTCTGGTCAATGCTCTGCCCGTCATGCTGTCATTCTCGTATGGGGTGAAATATATGCAGGCGGGATTAGAAGAGGTCAACACGCACACATGTCCATTCCTCAGTTTGCGCCGTCCTTTGGACTGACTAGCTGCGCACGACCATGTTTAGAACCATGTGCATCTCATGAGGATCTGGATGAGATGGTACGAGATTTTGCCTGGTGAGTTAGTCTGGCATTAGATAGGGGGACCTTGATGTTGGCGTGTGCTGCAGAATATTTGTTCCTATTGGCCAAAAAATCTTGTCTCCTGATGTCCCTTCACACTTGTATTCTTAGGAGTTTTCCATAATCTTGTCATTGCATCAGCATGTACATGGATTCAATGGTACTACATATCTACAGGTGCATATGCATGTGCATGTTTGTTCATGCCTTTTGTGCAACAATGAATAGCTTTGGGAACACATCTGTGGACAAGGCTTAGATGGCAGTCTGATCATAAACAAAAAGATAACACACACATGGCTCCTTGAGATACACCACTTCTTTCAGTGTCAACTTAATGTTGCTGATGATGCTCTGCCTGACTTACTCAACTTTCTTGTTCACAGACCCACACTGAAGAGGACAAGCCTCTTGGTCAGGCATATGCATCACCGACCACCCAATAGCCACCAATGTGGACTTATGCTCGGGCCACTACTGTGCGCAGTACTAGGACGGGAATCCCAATATGCTAGCTTGGAGCTAGCAGGGAGCATTCACAGGCTCTTATATACTACAGAGGGCCTCGCACGGACCATGTGTACACTACCACATCTGGCTACTGCCCTGCTACACTCATTGCCTTGTTCCCTATATTCCATTTCTGATCTCCATGACTGCTCAGTGGCGCCGGCTGTTGCCGAGAAGGTATAGTGTTTGCTACACACACCAGCAGGACCTGTGATATCTTGATGCCCCTTTTACTGGAAAACCTGCTGATGCACCTGGTGATAGAGTCTTACTGATGTCTGTTAGCTTGTAGCTGAAGGGGAGTGTTCTTGTTAGTGCTCAACCAAATAGAGCTAATCATCAGCTGTCCCCAGGCTCACAGCTAAGTGTATACTATTGTAGAAACTGCTTGTGCTACATTTTTTGACTAAAGGATCTAAGTATCTTTTTGCATTTTGATATCTCATATGTACATATATGCATGAAGTAATTTTGACCATTAGTCAGCTTTCACATCACATGACCATGTCACTTTCTTGCCTAAGCAACTGAGTTATTGTTGGACTCTTAATGACTTAGTTCCTCACAGGAGTACTGGATCTACCA
This sequence comes from Tylopilus orsonianus, assembly GCA_038089095.1. Taxonomy (NCBI): domain Eukaryota; kingdom Fungi; phylum Basidiomycota; class Agaricomycetes; order Boletales; family Boletaceae; genus Tylopilus; species Tylopilus orsonianus. The sequence goes on along the minus strand of JBBPKE010000808.1, from coordinate 4,327 downwards.
GTGTGAGCTAAGCATATTTTGTCATCTCCTTGTAGCTAGAGTTATCACTCGGAGATAGTATGCCTTTAATATATACAAATGGGGATAGAAGCCTCATGTAGTTAATTACCATGCTGTGTACAACTATACTTAATTTTCACTTGACAGTTAATCACTGTCAGCACAGCTTCACTTCCATTTGATAGTAGCCAGTGCCTCATGGCAACTCTTCTAATAGTTATTAAACCTTGTTACCAAGTAGATATGATAGAAGCATATCTTTAGTCAGTAGGTATTACTCAAATGCTGGCCCTAGACTGGTCCATGCACTTTGTTGTAGAGCATAAAGCATTGAATGCTATGGCTCAAGAACTCCAGAATAGTTCTTGTGGCATTCCAGCTACAAACACCAACCTTTCTCTTGCTTAGTATCTAGTGAGCTTAGGACAGATGCTGTACAGTGTAGTCTGAAGGCTTCAATGCATGCCAGCACTTGTCTATTTTGTACATTATTGAATATCATGCCTTGTCATTGTGTTTTGCCTGCCTGTGTCCATTCTCAATTAAATGGACACATGGACAGTAATTCACACTTGTCAGATGCTTTTACTTACTTTTTCAGCCCCCTAAAACAATTCTGGTGATGCAAATATGAAATGCACAGGATTCACATACCATCCAACTTTAATTCTTGATCTAATTTCAACTACACTATATACAAACTAGAATGAATATTTGTGAAGCAAGCAGAAGAAAGCAGCACAGAAAGGAATACATCCATTGACAGTCACTGTGAAGCAAGGAGATACATGTAACACACTGAGATACAAAGACAACCATCATCTGCCAACATGAATAAAGGGAATCCAAGATATAAAGGATGCACCAGATTCTTGAAGCTTCTGAACAGCATAGTGCAATGCCTCTGCTGCCTCTGTACTGTCAGGAACTTTATTTCCCTGAAGCAAATGTTTGTAAACAACATTTGCTACCTTGGGTGCATCATAATCCTTTATAGACCACATTGTGGCAATTACACTTTTATAACCAGCCAAAAGCATTCCAGCAGCAAGATGAACAGACTCCTCTGATAACTTCCTTTCTCCTTGTGCAGTCTGACAGGCAGAAAGAAATGCAAGGCCTTGATGAGGATGAGATAGCTGAATGATGTCAGAGAGCTTCAAGCAATGGCCATTAGCAAGGTAGAGTCCACTGTCAAGAGGATTTTTAGAATCTTGAACACCATGACATGCAAAATGGATCCAATTGGAGTTTTTTATTATCTTCATAACATTCTCAATGGTACCATCAGACTCCTGGATGGACACAAAAGGAGATCTAGCAGATAGCATTTTGATATGACCAATCTCTTCATTGACATATGTCAAATGCAGTTGACCATCTGTTAAAGGCTGAGGAATGATGGCAAGGGAAATGTGAGGGGAGACATCATGAGTGTATTTCTGGGTTGAAGCTGATGGTGCAAGAGCATTTATGCTTGGGATATAGGAGGAGACAGCAAAGTCAGAGAGCTTTGTGCCAGCTACAGCAGTATGATAGAGACCAGCAGCATGAATAGGCAAGAATGAAAATGGTCCAGTAGGACACCAATAAATATGAGTCATTTTTTCTCCATTGGATGTGGGAATCTGAGAAAAATGTACAGTTTAATCAGAGATACCAATTCCAAGTATTTCAAAAAAAAAACATACAGAAAAACCAAGAGCACTCAAAACTGGATATACAACTGTATTCCAAAGTGAGGCTAGTATACCCTGAAACAATTGATTGGATTGATATCCTTTAATTTCTTGTGATTTTACAAAAGCTTCACGTTCATTGCTTTTCTGTGACAGTGCATCAAACAGATGTTGGAAGACAGAATTATCCCTGGATGAAACCAGTGATAGAATGGTTTCCTTTGGAATAATGGGCTGACCAGGTCTAAGCAACAAGTGAAGCAGGGACCACAATTTTTCCACATCTGAAAGGCCAATATCAGAGAGAGGAACAGAGATGACATTTTCCAGCTCTGGCATGATCACCAATGCATCACACTGCAGTCTGCTGGCATTGAGATAGATGACTGGACCAGAGTATGCCATGGAAGTGAGTTGCTGGACCTTATTTGAAAGCAAAAACTGTTCAAAGCCAGGTAGGGAGTGTATTTCAACAAGAAGCTTTTCCCTTCTGAGAGCAAGATCATGATGTTTTTGAACCTCCTTCTCCAGTGACATGGGATTCATGATCAAGTTATTATTGATTATGTTATCTGACAGCTGAGAATTGAAATTGTGAAAAGAGCCAGCATGCTCAAGTTGATAAGATACATGTTGAAACTGACGAGCAAGAGCTGGATGATGAGCACAAAGATTATCAAGAGGGGTATGGAGCTGTAAGATCTGATTCCAAACAATTGAACGACCCTGCTCAAGCCACTCAACAGCCATTTCAGAATAGCCAGCATAAAGTGCTGCAGCAGCAGCATCTCTCACAATATCCGCAGTATTGAGAAGTGCCTGATAACGACTTGAAAGAGAAAGCCCTAGCCATGCCAACTCCAGTAGGAGATCAATGGCAATTTTGTAAGCATGTAGAAGAGCATGAGTATCTCCTTCTTGATGTGCAGAAAAAATCCAGTTACATGCAGCTTGAAAGCGAATGGAAGCAGGGCCAATAGAAGTAGTTGCAGCTGCTGAAAAGTGTAAAATTGCAGCAGAAAGACTAGAGAAATGATGAACATGTTTAAAATGAAGCATAAATGTGTTTCCAAGATTGTTCAACCTTGCTGGCTTGTCAGGATGGCCATCAGGTGTGAGATACAACGCCTGCTCTTGGATTAAAATGGACCTGTTCAGATCTGCGAGGTCATCGATCCACTCAAAGCGACAAGATAATGAGTTCCCAAGGTTGTTCAGCCTCCCTGGCTTCTCAGGATGGCCATCAGGTGTAAGATCCACTGCTTGCTCTTTGACCAAAATGGACCTATTTGCATCTGCAAGGTTACCAGTCCTCTCAAAGCGACTCAATAATGAGCTCCCAAGGTTGTTCAACCTTCCTGGCTTGTTAGGGTGGCCATCGGGTGTGAGAAACACTGCTTGTTCTTGGATCAAAACAGACCTGTTCACATCCGCAAGGTCACCGAATCGCTCAAAGCGACGAGCTAATGAGTTCCCAAGGTTATCCAATCCCCCTGGCTTGCCAGGATGGCCATCAGGTGTGAGATCCACTGCCTGCTCTTTGACCAAAATGGACCTATTCACATCCGCGTGGTCACCGATCTGCTGGAAGCGACTCAATAATGAGTTCCCGAGGTTGTTCAACAAAGCTGGCTTGTTGGGATGGCTGTCAGGTATGAGATCCACTGCCTGCTCGAGGACCGAAATGGACCTGTTCACATCCGCGAGGTCACCGATCCGCTCAAAGCGACACGATAATGAGCTCCCAAGGTTGTTCAACCAGATTGGCTTGTCGGGATGACCATCAGGTGCGAGATCCACTGCTTGCCCATAGATCAAAATGGACCCGTTCATATCCTCGAGGTCACCGATCCGCTCAAAGCGGCTCAATAATGAGTTCCCGAAGCTGTTTAACCAAGCCGGCCTGTCTGGATGGTCATCGGGTGTGAGATCCGCCACCTGCTCTTTGACCAAAATGGACCTGTTCAGATCCGCGAGGTCACCAGTCCGCTCAAAGCAACTCAATAATGAATTCCCGAGGTTGCTCAACCAAGCTGGCTTGTCGGGGTGGCCATCGGGTGTGAGATCAACCGCCTGCCCAAAGACCAAAATGGACTTCTTGACATCTGCGAGGTCACCGGTCCGCTCAAAGTGACGCAATAATGAATTCCCGAGGTTGTTCAACGAAGTTGGCTTGTCGGGATGGCCATCGGGCATGAGATCCACCGCCTGCTCTTTGAGCAGAATGGCTCTGTTCAAATCTGCGAGGCTACCAATCCGCTCAAAACGACGAAATAACGAGTTTCCAAGGTTGCTCAACCTTCTTGGCTTGTCAGGATGGCCATTGGGTGTGAGATCCACTGCTTGCTCGTTGACCAAAATGGACCTGTTCACATCCTCGAGGTCACCGATCCGCTGAAAGCGGCTCAATAATGAATTCCCGAGATTGTTCAACATTCCTGGTTTGTTGGGACGGCCAGTGGGTGTGAGCTCCACCGCCCGCTCTTGGACCAAAATGGACCTGTTCACATCCGCGAGGTCACCGACCCGCTCAAAGCGACAAGTTAATGAGTTCCCGAGGTTATTTAACAAAGCTGGCTTGTTGGGATGGTTGTTGGGTGTGAGATCCACCGCCTGCCCTTTTACCAAAATGGACCTGTTCAGATCCG